>JAIPRL010011664.1:0-13186 GCA_025469235.1 Pemphigus obesinymphae
TATCTATTTAGTGTATAAATTATCACTTTATTATGAAAACACAAATCGTAATATCAATATTTTGAACTGATTATACTGTGTGATTATACAAAATACATAGAATGAACAAACGGGAAGATGGCCGCCAGGTTTTTGTGTGATAAGTATCTTTACCGTGTTAATTTTTATTAGTGTCCGAGGCCTGGTACAGTGATGATTCGTAAACATAGAAATGTTCAGTCGGGCGTTAAAACGTCCAGGAAATCTGAATCCGACCTCCGCAGCATTGAAAAACGTCGGAAAAAGGTCACAAACTCCGATTTTGAGATTTCAGGACGATTAAGACAACGGCGCGAAAAACGCTGAAACGATAAGAAACGGACGGCACTACGGCAGAACGGTTTTCTTCCATGCGATCTATAGAGTGAACACAGATCTTATACGGTATGTACCTAAAATTCGAGTCTTCGGAAATGTCGAAATACGGAAGAACGGAAAAATCATATAAATAATCATAATTTAAACCAAAGTGGTTTGCATTCAAAATGATCCAGTGCTCAATTGCTCAAGTTTATGTAACAGTGCTCAGTGCGTTATATTATAGTATAGACACATAATAATATAATATTTATTAATATATATTAGTTAAATAAATACGGGTGAATCTAGCCGTATATTTCTTTTCGATATTAATCGAAAAAATTTTACATTATTGATTATATATCGGTACAATATACATTATAGAATATATTATATATTGTCGTAAATGTATTACCAATGGTTGAAATATAAATATTAATATTATTAGTTAATATGGTACCTATATTTCAATCACAGCATTACCTATATTATCTCAATGATAATCCATATGTTCCTTAATTCATCTGTGATGGCATCAGCGGTGCCATCACTGATGGCATCATTAGATATTAAGGGAACATCGTTTTTTCAGTGTTATCAAATTATGTTATCATGAACATAGTAATTTACATAAATACAGTGGTCGAATTGGAAAAATAAAAGAAAGGGTGCTATCAGGGTTTTAAAAATTAGAAACTGTATAATTTGTAAACTGTAAAATTTAATTAGTGAGACAGCTGTCAAAATATTTCAAAATAGAGGAAATCCGCCCCCTGCGCACCCCTCAATTCGAGCACTGCATAAATAAATAAATTATACATAAAAACAAAATTCAAATGAAAGATTTTCAGAATAGAATCGGATATATTTTGTGTTTCGATAGTTAAATTAATTTAATAATTTAACTATCAAAACTTAAAAACACTAAGAAATTAGATTTTTATTTTAATGCACGTTAGCGTTATGCAATTTTCGACACCATTATCCGATTGCAGCGTTCGAAAAGCTTTTGGTTTTTACAAATGTATAAAGTTAATGTTAAAATCCGAAAATTAAAATTAAATATTATCACTATAAAACAGACGAGATAACAACCACATCAAGTCCATCACATCTTGTCAACCGACTCGGAAACAAGGTGAGCGATAAAAGCCATCTTAGGTGCCATCAGAGATTTTAGGATTTAAAAAGGAACAACACAGATGCCACTGGTGCCATCACAGATGAATTAAGGAACATATGGAATATAAAGAATATAACATTTTAAAGACAGAGGTACGTCATACATAATATATATTTTTATTGTATAAAATATTATTGAATTTACGTAACCCACCATTTCTCGTTCCCGTCCCGCTACAGTGTGTGGGGATCTTTAATTCATGCCGTGTGGCAGGGGCGCCATTTTGGGGGGGGGGGTCACCCTTGCAACAATTATTGTATATTTTGCCTAAGCGCCATCTAATAACTTGAATTTCAGGATTTCAAATTTTACTCTACTTTTTAATAGTGAAATAAAACTTGATTTTCATGATTGAATTTCGTTGGGTATTCATAACGAATTTAACGAAACGTCATGAAAATCAACTGTATACAGTGGCGTAGTTACGGGGGGGAGGGTTAACGGGTTCAACCCCCCCCCAGAAACATTTTTCCATACAAAAATATTTTTATTTTTATTTTTTAGCTGTTACTACAATTTTATAATAATATTATTATACGTGTACTTATATGTACCTACCTAATAATGATATCAATTTTGAAGATTTGTATTATATTATGATATATATATATGATTAAATTGTATTTGAGAATCGTGTCGAGAAATAATGTAGGCCCGTATCATATACGGCCATGAAATACGATTGGAAATGTACTTTTCTGTTTTATCATGTCTTGGAATTACAATTAATATTATCTACAATTTCATACCTACCTATTTGTTATTATTTACTTGTGTCTTATGACTAAATCATTTGTCGACGATACACGAACAACGGTAAATGGTAATAGAAAATGGACAAATTTTTCATTCGAGTAAGTTTTGACTTTTAATACATTAATTATTATAAATTAAAATTAAAAATGTATTTAAATACAATATTTGCACTGCGGAGGTTAACTTACACCGTACAAGCGTGTAACATTTTATACACTATATAAAATTTTGCAAATACCTAAGCCATTGTGCATCACTTATAGTTTACACATATATACGTTGTCATGTCGCGAAATATAAATGAAATATAATTCGCCGACAAAAAATGCTATGGATACTTTAAGTATTTGCAATGATATATATCCAAACATATTCAAATTACTTAAAATATTGTCAACATTACCAGTTTCCACTGCAACAGCCGAGAGATCTTTTTCATCATTAAAAAGAATTAAAACATATCTTCGTAATACTATGTCCCAGGTAAATTTTGGTTATAAATATTCTTAACGCCATAAAACATTTACTAATAACAGAATATTCCATTAATTTTTTTAGAAAAGATTAAATGGGTTAGTAATGTTGTCAATTCACCATTCAATACCCATTACATTTGACGAGATTCTAGATGAATTAGCCTCCACAAAACACAAAAGGTACAAAAGTATACCTACATATATATACGTCCATGATACATTTTTACAAATTAGGTCACTAATAACATGGATTAAAAGTTAAATTTATACAAATATTTCAAAAAATATTACGGTACTGATTCAGGGGACGCTTTTTTTTTTGCATTAGCTATAGTCCCCCCTGTAAATATATTCCACTTTAACCACTGGTGGAGGTACACTTTTGTTGCTTACCAATTACCAGTTTATTTTATTATTTTTATCACAGAATATTATGTGATAGAGCCATTCGAATGCAAGCTGATAAAAATTTACACATGGCAATTATATAGAACCATTCAACGCGTTACGCAATCACGTTTTATGAGTATTCCAATTTGGATTTTGAAATTCGAATTGTTTGATTATTGTGTAGTATAAAGTATAATTTATAATGGATAAATTGAAAAATGGAAATAAAAGGAAGAGTGGCACGGCAAGAATGACAGATAATAATATAAAACAATTATTGAAAGCTACCACATATTGTGAAAAAATTAGCAACGTTTCCTAAAATCCCAATTAAAAAAATTAAAAAAGATACTTCAGTAATCATGTTATTAAATTGCATAAAACTCTGTATTACCTATTCTTCAAAAACATTTTTCATCTTGAATTAAACAAATTAAATTGTAATATTATATTTCAATAGGTTTTTGACGTATGTGTGAAAGAAGACACTAAAGTAAACTTAAATAATGATCCAGAGGTACATATCACTTTTTTCAAACAGTATTTATAAAAATATTTGGAAATATCATAATTTAGGATAATTAATTGAAATTATTTCAATAGGTTTTTGATATATCTGTGACAAAAAATGATAATCCTAAACAACCATTACTTCCATACTTTCCAAAAAATGAGGTTAAAGATAATTTAATTTGAATAATTATAAACTCTATAACTGGATTGAATATTCAGTTATGAAGGATATGGTATATTATTTTATATGCAGACATTTCTCAGTTAATAAGTGTTTCACTGGTCAAACTGCTGGGTGTGTTGTACTTGTTGATTTAGGATTATTATCACATTATTATTACTATTATGCAATTGACTTGCTATTGCTTTATAACTGGAAATTCATTGATAATGTTAAAGTTTGTACATGAAAAGTAAGTAGGTACCTATATAGTGTATGAACGAGTATAAGAATGTTTATGCTTAGATTAATTTATAATATAAATGTATATTTAAAATTAAAATAAATTATATTATAATATAGGTACGTAGTTAAGTCTAGTATTGAGATTTTGAAAATCTAAGGTAGGTTTAAATGCTCTAATGAAAAATATAAATATAATAGTGACATTTTTATTTTTGAATAATTTAACTATTGAAAATGAGTCAATATGAAACAATGAGACGAAAGGAAACAAATAAAGTCAGAGCAGCAATTGAATACAAGCCAGCAGGCAGAAGACCTAGAGGCAGACCGAAGAAACGATGGATGGATGGAGTGCAACAAGATCTAGAGAGGTTAGAAGTAACAGAATGGGAGGAAAGGCTACAGGATCGTGATTATTGGAGAGCAGTGACGGTGGCAGCCAAAACTCTTACAGAGTTGTGAAGGCACAGAAGAAGAAGAATTGAAAATGAGTCTCTATCATGAGTATTTATAGAATTATATAGCGAGGATGTGGAGGAGGGGCAAAGTTTTCCCTTTAAAAAATAAACATAAAATTTACAAATAAAGCTGGGGCGACCATGGCCCCTATGCATTTTTGCACACCTTTATGAAAAACGGAAATGCCGTCCCCTACCGTGTGGGGACAATAATTATTGAATTTTACACGGTTTATTTCGCGAGCGAGTTGTGCCCGCCGCCGTGTCGCACGGTGCCCGTAGGCTATTGTCGTGTACCTACGTACCTATATATAATAAACGCATTATACGATTGATCGCTTGGAACTTCGCATTTTTTTCGTTGGTTGTCAATTGTATTGACTATATTATTCACGAAATATCATGTATTTTATTTAATTTAAGTTTTTGGCAAATAATTTTCTTTTAAGCAATATTTTGCGTGGAGCACGTGCCCGTTACCGTTTGTCCCTTAGCACGAGCCGCCACTGTTCGAGTGGTCTTTAAAGGTGGTATTATTTTAAATAAAATGGCTTGCGCAGTGATAGAATTATTTTAAATACACTCAGATAAAATGTCCAATATATTCCCACAAAAAATACTATTTCTAAATGAATATTATTTCAAAATAATTAAAAAATAGTGCTGCAAAATACAGTATATAATTCTACATTAGAACCGCTATTTATATCAAGTAAAATCAACTTTTGACTTTCAAACTAAATATTTGAAGTAAGAAACACATAATAGTTAGGTATTCATTGTAAGTATCATTGTTTTCAATTTGATATAAGTTTGAAAATTGAACTTTTGGGCGCCTAAATTTATATTTCAGACCACTGATGGTGGCGAGACGATCGTGCGCTACGGATATGGTCACACGTGATGAGATAGTCGCGAGACAAAGAGAAAAATATAATGGGGTAGGAGGGCCTAAAATGTTTACAATTTATAAATTTATGTTAATTAATAGTTTATACTTATAACCATTTCAAAACAAAAAAAAATAATGTTAATAATAATAATAATAATAAAATAATTTGTTAATAACACTTACCTTAGTTTCTACGATTGACCAACTGCACGCGACGGAAGACGAAAACAAAATAACGATTATTACATACCTACTAATATACTATTATCATTGATTATAAAATAATATAGATTGGCCACCGGCATACAAAATTTTACATGTCAGCTATTCAAAGGAATACCCAGATATGAATTGTGTATAATAATATTTCTTATTGTTATATTTGACGATCAATCGTTGTATTTGGACTGCGAAACGATAATAAACCGGTTTTCGTGGCACGACTACCATCGTGCACGACACAACCCTCTGTCCTAGCCGAATACGAATAACAATATTGAATTTATTGTTGGAAATCCTTTTCGTAATTTGTTGATATTTTGCGGCCTTTACACGCACAATCTTTCCCACGTTCCGGGAACGTACAGACTTGCGCGCGGACTTGAACGCGCGTAATCCTCTGACGCGCAAAACCTAGTGTCAAAATTAAGGTAAAATTCTTTCCCACACGCTTTCCCTCGTTCCGTCAGTCCTTCGCGCAAAAACGTGCGTCTAAAGTGTAGTCCGACACTTTTGAAGGTGTGATTGCGTGGCGCGTGGTGTTTTCGAATTACCAACACTTTTCAACAGACTTGTGTTTTCGGTAAATCATATTATCATATGTACTTGTCATATTATTAGTATATTATTATTAATATTATAAATTAGGTACATATTTATAATAATTATTATTAGTAGGTACCTAATTATTATTTTATTAAATTACCTATATTAATAGTTATTTATAACTAATTATACTTTTTATAATTTAACGAATTTTTCCTATATAAATTATAAACAGACATTCAAAATACAATTTTTAGATATTATTTAAGCAGTAGCCCCATAGGCGGAAATGGGGAGAGGGCTAAGTCCCCCCAAATATTTCATTAGCTTCCTAAAAAATGTATGTCATAAATGATGTAATATTTTTTCCCCATTTTAATTTCGGATATTTAAGGACTCGTTGCTATTTTTAAAAAAATGTGATAATTTATTTTATGAAAGGAAATCGTTAAAAATGTACAATAGATATTATCATTAACCATACCAAAATAATAAATATGGCCGAATATCACAATCCGCGATTGTCTCAAATTTTATAACACAAATATTAAGATGTGATTATGAGTATAATAATATTGAAAAGCAACTATCAAAAAATATAAATAACAGAAATATATTATTGATAAATTTGCTGAAAAAAAAATAGAACAATAATATTAATGTAATTTAATGAAATTATAATATTGATTTAAACTTTAGAAATATAACTACATTTAATTATTATATTTGTGTTTGGAACTGTAGACAGTGGTTTTTAGCTGAGTGGTGGGAGTGTGGGGGCAAAAAAAAAATTTTAAAAATGTTAGCCCCCCTGAAATTTTAATGGATTTCCGCCTATGAGTAGCCCTTATATTTTACCACGTTATTATTATACTAGCTTAAGTGCAACAGCTACCGGGTGCAAATCCTTGTAAGTGAAACTCCTTTTAAGTGAGACTACTTCTAAGTTCAACACCTTTTGTGTGCGGAAACTTGAATTTGTAACCCCATTTGGGTGTGAAACCTTGTAAGTGTAACTTTTTTTGAGTGAAACACCACACAAGTAGAATTACTTTTTAGTGTAATTCGTACACATCATATATTATTATGTAATTTATCAGGATCCGGAATTGCCGATGTCCGAAGTATTTTGAGAAATAATAATGTTAATTAATTCATTTAAAAAATATTGCTCTTGCGGCCGGAATTTGGGGTTCGCTTTCTAGAAGATAGTCTTTCACACATAGTGTTTCTGTTGTAGGTTAACAAAGTAGATGGGTAATTAAAAAAGGTATCGAACTTACTATTCTCAGATTTTTATAAAAACTCGAGTAACAGATTTCACACGCCATACATAAATTACATTTATTTTGAAAAATACCACAATAATATAATATAGTAGGTATCTACTCTACACATATGAATTCGGTCGGACTTATCGCTCGAGTTTTTATACATATATAAATATATATAAAGATATACGGATATAGAGGTATCCAATATGTGAATGAGTTGTGTTTCATAAAATTATTAACCACAGATGGAAATTTACAAATGGCAAAAAAAAAAAAACGAACTTGCCACAGGATATTATAGTAGGTAGGTACCTACCGGCTACCTACTCGGTATAATAGTTTACGTAGTTCAAACGAACAGAAAAAATTATAATGATAAATAGTTACTTAATAATAAAAATAATAAAATATTAATATTAATCCTTTTTTTTGCCTCTTGTAATATTATCTATTTATTTTACTCTACAGTTATTTTTTTATGTTTACTTTACTACCTATCTTGTTTTTTTTTTTTGTCAAATAATTTCTTTTGTCATTCCCATTGTAAAAGCCGTTTGGCATTAATTTTTAAAAATAAATAAAAGTTGCTATGATAAGAAAATGTATTAAGATTTCGTTCACATATCACATATATCGAATAAACATTAAACACTCGTTATCTTCATTCTTCGCGGACGCTGAGATCGAGAAAAAAAGGCGAAAAAAAGCAAATCAGCGTAATGGAATTCGAATCAGTGAACCAGTATCGAAAGTTCGCTTAACAATTGACGCCCAATTATACCACCAAAGTATTTACTTCGTATTTAGATGATCATATTATAATCGACATTTTTCGTATTTAAACTATTTAGATAACATACGGTACAGTATTTCGACTCATAATATAGGTACCTACTACCTATACACATATTCGAACGAACATCTCCGGTCGTACAGGGACGATTTGTAGACAAAAAAATGTTCAGTCTGACGTTAAAACGTGCGGGAAATCCGAATACGAAATCCGTGGCCTCGTAAAACGTCGAGAAAAGGTCGCAAACGCCGATTTCGGCATTTTGGGGTGATAAGACGACGTTGCGAAAAATGCTCAAGCGATAAGAAACGGGCGGCGGAACGGTTTTCTTCCAATCGATCTATTGGTTGACACAGAGCTTATACGGTGTATACCTAAACTTCGCGTCTTCAAAAAAGTCGAAATACGGACGAACGGAAAACGGAAAAATCGTATTTCCAAAGCACGACGGCGATAAAAACGGAAAAAAAATATCCACGTGGCCGCCGGTACGGAAAATGGTCAGCGGAATTAAAATAAAAAGCGTAAAGTTTTCTTTTCCACGAAAAACCGTCTATCCGGAGTTAGCATATTAGAAGATTATTGATGCAGATGAGATTATATTATACGTATATATCACGGACTAAGATCTAAGATGTACTTAGTATATATCTTATATATCCTATATATCTTAGTCCGCGATATATACCTACTTATATTACGCACGCATCCCCCATGCATATTTGTGGTGAAAACAAAGTTTGATTGCTGCAACCGTAGTGATGTGAGTAAAGAATATTATTTTGAATATTCTCGAGATGATTATTACCGGAAAATAATCTCACGAAGTAACAAAAATATGCGAAAATATACAAATTAAAACGTCGTTATCAAATTTGGTTATAAACTATTTATTGAATTATAGAATCATATAATTTAATGAATGTGATAGGTTATTTGAGGTAATAATTTATTTTTAAAATTAATATTTTTCCGTTCACGTGAAATCTGTTGTTTATCTGTTTTAAAAATACGTATATATTATTGTGGGCCGTTTAATATTCTATTTATATATAGTATAAATGTTCGACTTTTATTGTAAAATCCCCGCATGAAACCATCGTGAAAGACGATTTAATATCGAGGTACCTACAGGCTACAATAATACAATAATAGACGCGATAAGAGGTTTGCGTATCTCAAACACCACCACCATCCCCCAGACAAATATAAGAATTTTCAACCTGTATCGAGTATCGAACGTACATTCCCCTCCCCCCACCAATTGTATATTGGAAATTTTTTTTCCTTCGATATATTATATTTCAATAGGTATACAATTTGTATGCCCAATCCCGGAATTTTACGACATTCGTAACATGAGAAAAGTTGATTTTAGTGTGATATAAGTATCGACACACAATATGATATTACATAAATATTTAATCCTTAAATAACCCATCGAATTGGAACTCTTTATTATTAGGATGACGATGGTCATATAATTATTTGAATAGCTGAACGGTATAATAAGACAATAAAATAATAATAACAATAATAAACAAAAATGCATATTTAGGTCCTAAATAAACGACCGGTGTTGTTTCATAATATATAAGTAAACTGAGGATGTCGGATGTCGTGTGAGTTTGCCGGGCTAATTTTCAGCCGGTGACACGGCATACTAAATACATGAAAAACACGGGGAACGTACACATTTGACATTGTGATGTGCCCGATTTTTTACTGACCGGCATACGGCAGCCCGAAATCGGTTTCATTTCTTACATTATTCAACGAGGAAATCTATTTAAACATTAACATTATTATTTAATATCATTAAACATTCAATAAATATTTCCATGCTGTGTAGCCGTGTAGGGTATTAAGTAGGGCAAGTGTACCGGTTGCGGCCGGTATTTAATATATAAATAGTTGCAATACTAATAAAAATTTTGCAAGAAATTTGCAAGTTCAGTCGGCAAATAGTATAAAAAGTGGATGCCCCCCTTTTTTTTCTCACGTTTATGACTATATATGACTATATAATATATGGTCGATAAAATGGAAAAATAGTTGATTACCTTTTTTCTTTTTATTTTCTTATTTTATGTTTTAAAGAGAAGAAATTATATAATTATTTTTTTTTACATTTTCACCCCCCCCCCCCACAACCTCTAAAAATCTTCGGGATGGTCCTGCCTATGAATATAATTTACTTAAATTTTATTTTGGGTAGCAAAAATTCACAATTAATTGTACACATTTATTATAATTATTATTATTCAATTTCTGTTATTGGGCGTGATTTTCAATGGGTTTTGTATAGGCAATTTTTATGAAATTTAAAAATGAATGAAAATCCATCAGTTTAAAAATATTTGAATACCTATATTTTTAGAGAACTTTAATAATAGTCTTGTAACAATGTAATTTATAATTATCGTGTAATCACGATATTTGTTAAAAAATATGTTTACTCATTTTTCATTTTAAGCAACTTGAGAATATTGAAGAAAGATGAAATAAAAAATAAATTATAAAGAATAATATTTTCTAGCAACTGATGGAGCCGATATTTGATATACCTATGAATTTTTACACGTTTAATGAGTTGTTCGAAAAATCAAAAAGTCGATATTTTAACTGCTCATAAAACATGTAAAAATGCATACATCAAAAATCGGCTCCATCAGTCGCTAAATAATGTTAGCTATATATATATATTTGTTTCGTATTTCTAATATGTTTGTAACTTGTAAGTTGATAAAATGGAAAATGCTAAAGCAAGTTTTTCATTGAAAAATTATATCGGTGGCGTCCTCATCCAACACTGAATTTGATGTTTTTTTTTATATATATAATTTTATACTTATAACGTTATATATGTTATAATATTATGAATCCTGGAGTATAGAAGCCATAGATCTAAATATTTATTTGAAAGTTGTGATAGAATTTATTGTTTTGTACATAATATTAAAAATATTTTATTACTTTAATTAAAAAGTTAAAAGAATAAAAATTGTAGAGGAAAGAATTTCCTCCAAAATGTTGTATTTTTTATGTACGAATAATATGTACAGTTTTTATTATAATATTAACCTATAAAAATATACAATAATACGAATGCCTAAAATACATTAATATTTCCTTAATATAGGTACTTAATGTGTGGAAGAGATAAAAAAGAATTTAAGGAAAAACTTGAGTAATTTTATTTAATTTAATTTAAATTTTTATTTTCATTATAGACGCCAAACGGCTTTTAATTATATAATTCAAAAAAGAAAAAAAAAACAACATAATAATCACAAGAGAACATTTATGGTCTACCTACTAAAGTGAATGTTACTGTAATGAGCGGAAAAATGATCAAGGGCAATTCTTAATAAACTTAAAATTAATATCTTAATAAACAAATAAAAAAAAATCTCGCCTTTCTCTCCCCCCCCATTAAGTTTTAGGAAGAGTTAGATTACTTATCGCTATATATTTTAAATATTTTTTATATTTTTTAAAAATAACTTATATGAAAAATAAATAATTTTATGATAACTGCATGTTTTATGTAAGGTACTTAAGTATTTAATTAGTTATTATGACGTGGGGAGAATCGCATAAAAATATAAGTATATGTGTGTTCCTACTGTTTTAGTATAAATTAAAAATTCAATATGTATGTATGGTGTAGATATACTAAACACGGTAAACAAAGTACAAACATTTAAACACATTTACACTGGGGCGTATACAAGGGGTAGATGTGGGGGTTAGATCCTCCCGTGATCTTTTTTTATAATGAGAACTTTTCCAATAGGTACCTATACTTTATCATGGTTTTTTTGTTAAATATTTTATAATAATATTATTTTTGTCTGCCAGAATCGACTTTTGTGGTAAACACTCATAAACACACACGGTAGTTTTCACGATTGACTGAAGAAAAATCATTTTTGTACAAATTTGCACAATTTCATAATTTAGACAATTTAGTAAATAAATGAATTAACACGGTAAACTTAGACTAGGTAGGTACCTAAAAATATAAAATATCCAGCAAAATCAAACAAATTCGTGTGCGTAATTTAGTGATTATTAATTTATTTTGTTTTGAAATCCCTAGTGCAAAGTATTTTTATAACTTTATAACTTTTAAAATAAATTTCAATTTCAATTATCTACCTATTAATATTAGCTTCACAATGCATTTTATTTATGTTTATATACATTCCTTCTGATACATGGAAAAAAATAGTAAATGGTACGAAAACAACAGAACATGTAAAAAGATTGTTGAAAAACTCTGGGCTCGAGAGTTATATTTTTTTCTGCGATGTACCTATGCCGATTTAGACAATATATAGTACAGTGCCCATTACCCACGATGATATCAAATCGTATTCCCACAACGTGCGAACCGCTTTGCAATTTTCAAGGATTCACACGACATTGAAATCGCAATAAATATTATTACAGTAACAATATATATACGAGTATATCACCCGTCAATTGTCAATGGTATTTTTTGAAACGAATTTTGTTCCTTTAATATAGGTATTATTTATATAGTGTTTGCTTTTGTTTAATCGAAGGAATTTTCAATACTTGTTTGTTTAGCCGTCAAATTAGTTACCTAGCTACTCATTATTATTTTTATTTTTATTACGAAACAGAAAACTTTTGTAATATTAAATATCGCCCGAGTTGGATCAGTGTAAACAAGTCAAGGAATCGAAATATGAGTGGCGGCTCGTTTGTGGGGTCGACGGGTCGATCGCCCACTCCCCCCACTCTAAAATTGTGCTTAACAAATTACTGGTCGTATCCCGATTCTAAAAACTAACTAGACTTTTTTCGTCGCCGTGTTCCTCACGATTTCTGTTTAAAAATATTTATTTACCCAATCCGGTTAATAATACGAATTAATATTAATTAATATTTAATAATAATAATTAATAA
>JAIPRL010011665.1:0-13186 GCA_025469235.1 Pemphigus obesinymphae
CGGAGCACTCCTTCTGGTAGTAAATTTTTTAACAGAAAAAAAAAAAAAAAAAAAAAATAAACATCATTGTAAAACCACTAGCTCCCTCGCTACGCTCAGAATCTAAAATATCACTAATTCCAATTTAAAAATATAATTTTTATCTATATATCTATATCTATCTATATATTAATTATTAATAATTGTTATTGATTTGACTACTTTTATTCCCAATGTTTTCCAAAATAGGTATAATTATAGAAGTATAATAATATGTAGCTGATGGTTTGGAGAAGGGGCTCCGCTACTACTATTTTGTACTACTATATTATATTATATATTATTTTATATACTATATTATTGTATAATATACAGGAGTTAAATACATTTAGTTGAACTAGATAAATTAAGTTAAACTTATTCTATGATACAGGTACCTAGAATAGGTATAACATTATATTTTTAAATAAATAGGTACTTTATCAGTCTTATTTACATAAAAAACTTTTTATAAAAAATTTCAATAACTTTAATATATTTTGTTGAATAAACCTATCTTGGTAAAAAAATATAAATATATAATACAATATTTTTTTTATGGTTTTATTTGTGATTTCTTAGTAAATATTTCAAGTAAAATGGTATGTTGTGTGATCTATTATATATCTATATACATTGTTATACTATTGCACAACCGTTCTTCTTCATCACTATCATCATCATCATCATCCTCATCATCATAATCATCTTCATTGTCTTGTTTTTTATGTGTTTCGGTTTTTTGAGTGAGTGACAACATTTGCAATTGTCTAGGTATATCTCTATCATAGTCCATGACCTTTGAATGTTTGTCATTCATCGACATCCACATTGTATGATTAACTTCCATGTGTATTCTCTCACACATAATAGTTTTCAACAACGCCTTAGCTTCTTCTTTGGTTTCTGCATAGTTTAAACATTTTTGTGCATAATGAAAAGCTTGATCATAATTAACATGGGTCAGATAGTAATTTGCAAGGAACATGAAAGCATAACTGTGATCGCGGGTCTGTTCGTCAAGTCCATGTTCTTCAATATATTCTAAAAACATTTTTGCAGCATCATCTGGTTTTTTTATTAGCACATACAATCTGAAAAATAAATCAAATAAATGTACAAGTTAACAATTTACAAACATTCTTATTCCAACTTACTTTGCCAAGTATATGAGTCCAAGTTTTTCATCATCGCCCATCGCTCGCCCTTTCAAATAACTTTGAAATGCCATGTCTATATTACCTAATTTCTCATAGACATTGCCTACAGCAATAATCATACGACTATCAAACGGTCTCAGTAGTTGTGCTTGTTTGAAGAAATAAAGACTGTGTTTGAACATACCAATGATTTCATATGTTTGGCCCAAACCATACCATGCCCTATACTCGTATTTGTTTATTTCTACAATGATGTTTAATTATTATAAGTTGCAATTATATTTATATTATATATTATAACACATACCCAAAGCTTTACTATAGCTCTGTATAGCATCATTAGAATTTTTAAGTTCCATATATTCTTGGCCAAGTAATGTCCATGCAGCCAAACATAGAGGATTCAATTTAAGTGCTCTATGAAAGTAACGCATGGCTTTTTGATGTTCCCCATGAAGACTATAATAGTTGCCAAGTATGCAACAAGTTTCTACACGGTACTTATCAATTTTTACTGCACGTTGAGCGAGATAAGCAAGTTCAACTCGCTGATGTTGTACATACAATAGATTCGAGTAAGTGTCCATATTTTCCAGTCGACAAGGTTCAATTTCAATAAGTTCTTGGAACTTTTGAATTGCTATTTCAATATCTATAAAATATTAAAAATCCATATAGTATACATTTTAGCATACAATATTATGTTGTACACCAACATCTTTTGTTATGGTAACAAACAGCCACCCTAGAGAGAAGAAATATACTGTCGGTAAAACCACAATTGGATAAATACTGTGCCACATTCAACATCTGTTCGTTCAACTGCAAGTCCAAATATTTTTGACAATAGAAAAAATATTTTATCCAGTGATTGGGCAAATCCAGTTTTGATAGCTGTAACGATTGATCATTAGTAAATAAACAATTGTCTAAAACTAAATGGTTTCTTTTTACCTTAACTCTGTCTACAATAAGATCACCGAGTTGCATCCATGCATGCCAGTTAAGTGGAACCTTACGTATGGATTCCAAAAGCATTTCAACAGCCAAGTCATACTTCTCAAGTTTTACAGACACCACACCAAGTAAATACAATAAATACCCATCTGCTTTATTTTCGTTTTGTAATGTCATTAATTCTGTAGATAACTTGTCTAAACTAAATCGATAGCTGTCAAACATGGAAGGTGTTGCATCACTTCCAATGTTCTTGATTTTACTATCGGCAGTTAAATAATCTGAATAATATCTTAGAAATAATGGAATTTTCGAACGACAATCTTTTAACCAAAATGATGCTCTGAAAAAATTAAAGTTTTAATAATACTTAATAATGATTTTAAATTTAAATACAATACCTTTCATATTCTTTGATGTTGTGACAGGCTTTGGCATGAAGATAATGTTCCATTTCTTTATAAGGTATTGAAATTTGGTCAATTGAATATGCATCCTTAGGTTTAATGGTTGACGAACGTTTTGATAGTTCTTTAAGGTAACATTTTGGTTTCTTGTATCCCTCTATTTTTTTGGACAGTGGTTTGGGATTATTGCCAATCTCCAATGACAGAAGAAGATCTGAAGACCTGATGATAAAAATACAATTTCTTTTTTAAAAAAATGTAAACAATTGTAATCTATAAGTACGTACCACTGAAAACTGGTTTTAAGCCCTCGAGCGAGGAGTTCGTTCATGCTATGTAGTAGCTCTCTTTTCACAACATCCAGTTTTGGCATTATACCGCCTATTTTAGTCATATTATCGACGTCCATCGCATAGTTCATTTTTGTTCAATAGTTATAGGTACCTATCAATAATTATTTATTATTTACATAGGTACTATTATATATCATACAAATGATAATAAATGCATAGTCAAGAATATATTGTAGGTGAACTATAGTTTATTTTTGAAAATAAAACTGTTCTGTGAACTCCAAATTTCAAAAAAATTTTACATATTTTGTAGATACATTGTACAACAGAATAATTTGTTTTGTGATTAGGCATTTGGGTTTAGATTGATAAGTCGTCTGGTTAAAAAATAACGGAAATGTAGTAATAAAATTCACCACCAGATATCATTATTCGTGTCATGTTAAAGAATGGTAAGAAATTTGAAATGAGATTAATTAATTAAAATTTTTTTGAATATGATGGACATATTCAAATTTACTATATCACA
Source organism: Pemphigus obesinymphae (assembly GCA_025469235.1). Taxonomy (NCBI): domain Eukaryota; kingdom Metazoa; phylum Arthropoda; class Insecta; order Hemiptera; family Aphididae; genus Pemphigus; species Pemphigus obesinymphae. The sequence goes on from JAIPRL010011665.1 coordinate 3,365, forward strand.
GAATATTTCTTTAATTTTTAATTCTGTGACTATATTACAAATATATTATGACTATTATATATATATCGTTTCATTCAAAAATCAAAACATAATTTAAGTGTAAACTGTAAATCACCAACCAAAATAATAATTGCCATATGTTTTTTTACTTTTTGTTGTAAATTTATACTTTTTTATTTTAATTCAAAATAATTTTTAATAAAAGTTATAAAATATACCCATGAGTAGTTTAACATAATATAAATTGTGTAGTTATATGATGCAAATTTAAAGAAAATGATTGATTATAATTTATAGATATTAATTAATTCCACAATCCCACCCACCCCCCCTAGGCTAGGTTATTTATTACAGTAATTTTTGTATTTTTCCAAATTATAAGTTAAATTTATAGGGATCCAAGCCTAAAAAATTCAATTTATTCAATGAATTTTTAACAAATCCAAAAATATATCTATTTTTATGTAATTAGGTACCTATTGCTTTATCTCAATTTTGTTAACAAATTTCTCACAAACATACCTATACCGTTTATTATTTAAATTAAAATATATGCAAATTATTAAGTACTAAATACTCGCAGATAAAATTATATATCTGACAAGTTCAGTTAGAAATGTCCACAGTATTTTAATATTAAAATAAAAATTAAATAGGTAGGTTACCCTTACTCATTTTCACTTGTTAAAAAAGAAACATTTATACTTTAATGATTAGCTAACCTAAGTAATATGAGATAATATATTTATGCCAATACATATTTCTCAATGAATTAAGCAATGCAGATCATATTTATTGGCTTTTGAGCTTTATAATTAAAGAAAATTAGCAAAAATATCAAGAGGACCTGCAATAAATACACCCCTGTTTTATAAAGTAAAATACGTGTATATAGGTATCCATCATATAATAATAGTCTTAATTTTTTGAGTACCTAATGGAAATTGCAGTGACAGAAGAAAATGTTATAGTAATAGTAGTTACTTTAATAGTAGATAACTCATGACATTATTTTTTTACTTAAAATAGACTAAATAAAGTTTTAAATTAAATTACTATTTAATTAATTATGTGATTGACATGATGATTTAAATACAAATATATTACCTACAAAATAAATAAAGAATATACCGTTCTCTGAATAAATACATTTTGATAATATAATAAATAACACGGAAAAACATAGTTTAGAATCGGACTATAATAGTAGTCCGATTGAATTTATAAATAATTATCATGTTTAACATAATAAAATTTTAAACAATAAGGACACATTTATAAAGAATTTACAGATCTTGTTTTTGTTAAAAATATATTAAATAGTAAAACTGCTAAATTCATTCTAAAATGTTCAAATATTATATCATAATTGTTTGCATTTGTCTTGTATTTTGAAATGTTTTCTTATATTATTAGCTAACCAGCACATGAAAATCCTAGAAGTGTCTTCAGTAATACTCGTAGCTCGATAATATTTTGGATAGGGATTTAGGGAATAAATGGTTAGCAAGAGACTTCCAATCTCCTAAGTAAATAAATAAATAAGCAAAAAAATCACATATACAATAAGTTATTTTTATATTTTTATCACAAGTGCACCAAATAGTTACTATTAAAATGTTAAGTATAAAAGCAATAACGCTATAAAATACAACAATTTCTATACAGTATAAATTATACTAAAAATATACATTTCGTTGTCTCAATCACTTTATTTAAAGTGTTTTACAGTATTTACTATTTTGGCGCACTGTATATACTAAAAATAAACAATTAATATATATTAGTAATTCTATTATAAAATTGTACAAAATAGTAGTAAAACTGTAATCTATACTTAATTGAATTTTCTTTGGTGGTTGATTGTCTACATAATATACAGAATAGTGCTTAACATTGATAATTAGATCATAGCAATCATAATGGTATTACATAAAATATATATTTATTTATATATAGAACACCAATTGACTAAAAAGCCTGATTATGAATATATATTTTTTGTGTGTGTATGTGACAAATATTGTAATAAAAATAATAAATTATCACATAAGAAAAAAGCTGTTGATTGGTTGTTTTAAGCTTAAGTGATCAATCAAGCACCATAAGTCACTTATCTAGTTTCTCTGCCAGCCAATTTATCAATATAGTCCTGCAATGGAGCCAATTCTCTTCGGTCAATCAGTACAAATTCCTGTTAAAAAAAAAAAAAAAAATTAAATAATGACACAAAACATAAATTTAAATTTAGGTGGCAAAAAACAACAATACAAATTACTCACTTGTACGAAATAGATGAAATGCTTGAAAGATGTATTGAGATGTGCTTCCTCGCCCAATGAAACAATTGAATCAAAATGTGTGTGATATATATGTGCATACACCCTGAATAACCGTTTGAGTATTGTTTTAGCAATAGACAAGAAATTCTTAGGAAAAGGGACACCGATTTTTGAAGGAAATAATGTTTCATCATCCAACTGATCCTGTACCCAAGTCATCAAATAGTCAATGTACTTGGGAGCAGAACACTTAATAGGTTTCTTCACAGTTAGACCATCTGCCCAGTGATATTCATATTTGGGTCCAGCAGACATTATTGAACAACTTTCCTCTGTGCAAAACTCTGTTATTGTACCATATAACATGTTTATTTGGTTAAAAAAATCAACAGCTATATGAAAAAAAAAAACAAACAAAATAGTTAATGTATGTACCTAATACATAAAAAATAGACAATTAATTCCATTATCAAAATAGGCAGGTACTTAAATATTTCAACTTGATATTGATTTTAGTTTATTGTTCATTAAGTACTTAAAATTATTGTATATAGTTTTAATTATTCCTATTGTGAAACTGCTTGTTTAAGTATAACTTATAAGTATGAATACTTATGTATTTAAACTACTTAACTATAAGTACTACAGCTATAAAACAAATAGTTACAATTTCAATGAATATAAAATATTTCCATGTAATATAATTATTATTTATGGCAGTTGTATGAAAATTATTTTAAGCTATGCATTACTTTGGAATTGAATCGACTGAATCAAAAAAATCGGTTGAATACGCCAGTAATATATTTGTAAAATACTAGCCAAATGACCTAAATTTCAGTTTGTCTCAGGTTTTAGTTGAAAATGATTGTTTTCATATGGGTGCATAAAATTTGAATATACATACACTACATGTAAGATGACCAAACCGAAATTACGTTTTGTCAGAATATTGATGAATTTGAGTTCAGGGTGTCAGCGTAATATGTAATTTTGGTAAATTTAATATTTAATCAAAAGTAATAATATACATTCAAAAATATTTAAGAATGTCGACATTAGTATGCTAGTTACACTCAATATTTTTTAAGAAATGTTTGTATAGGTTTTTTTAATATAAATGAATCCCATTCATTACAAAATTATTACTAGTAACTATACACATGTTACACTTATTACACAATATAGTACCTACACATGTTGCACTATCAACTGTCTAAAAACGAATGCTGAATATTATAGCAGACATTATTATTGATATATTAATTTGATTCAGAATAAATATTCGGTTGAATACAGTAACAGGCAACTACACACACAAAAATTTGGACTGATTTTTTTTTAGTTTGATTGCTTTGGTTTCAGTGTATGCATGGCTTAACTGCTAAAGTCAAAGATAAATTACACTTGTATAGTGTCATAGGAGATAATGAGATAGTGTCTACTCACTTTTAAATTTTTTTAAAAGGTAGTGAATTTTAATTTTTAAACAAAATAATTTTATAAAAGTATCAATGAAAAGTTACAATTTTATTACTTTCTTTATCTAATAGGTACCTATATTGTATTCGATTCTTAACAAACGTTGTAAATTGTATAAAAAAATAAAATATAATCAATTTATCAATATAATAATAATATAATATATCAACTTTAATTCAAAATTTGCCGCTCCTTGGAAAATGCTGCCGTAGGCCTGAGTACATTTTAAACCTGCCCTGTGTGCAGGGTTTGATCACATTGTGAAATGTGTGAAATAAGATATGTTTCAAATATTATTATTATTATTATTATAATAATTTGGTACAACAAATAACAATAGCATAATACAGTGTCATCCGCATTTACAGAGTTTTGTCGAAGTTGATATTATTATTGTCAATATACTTTTGTCTATGTTATTGTTATAATATGGAATCTTCTAATTTGTTTTCTTTTCAATACATTCATTTGAACAATGATATTCTGACTATTAAGGGACCTTGTGACTGCCATATATTAAGAAGTATTATATAGGCAATTTCTTATTCTTTCGCTATACGGCTTTGTGGTTCTATGAATCGTAAATGATCATTAGTGTTAGTAACCTGTATCAAAATTATACGGGGAGCTATTATACCCACCCACGTGCACATGTCAGCAATCTATTTTGCTACCACGAAAAAATGAATATTTCTAATTCCATCAGAATGTAAAAATGTGTACTCTAATAATAAAGTTTAAGACATTAATAAATTTCTCATAACTTTCTTGAGGTATCGTACCAAGAATATTTTTAACATTATTCCAATTATATATTTGTATTGGAAATGTAGCAAATTTTTGAATATTTAAACCACTATTATTACAATATTAAATAAAAAATTAATAATTTTCTTTGTATGATACTACCTTAAGCAATTTCTAAAGCTCACAAAAATGTTTTAAAAATGTATATAGGAGTTAATATTTTCTTGGTCGATGGAATTAGAAACAGTGGTGTTTGACATAATATACAGCAGTCGTAAGGCCCCTCAATTGTAATTCATATTTTTTATTAATAAGATGTAGAGGTATTATTTTTAATTGTTTATCCATTGTGTAGGTACACGATCCACATTTCACCAGAACTTTTGTATTTTTGTATACCTTATATTATAACCAGGGAACGGATTTATATGTAAATGCATATTATATTAGAAGAGCTATTTGAAATCTGATAAGAAGTATGCATGATTTATATTATTTTTATTAAAATAACGCCAATTTTATTTTGTATATTTATAAATTTTAAATGCATATTTAGAAGGTTTTTTTATGCATATAAATCCACTCTTTAATTATAACAAATTAAAAATAATATTTTTAAATATTTGTTATTAAATACTAAATTTAATACTAAAAATATTGATTAATAAAGAACAGACTTATAATACTTTAATAATACTAAATATAGTTTAACCACCTAGTTATAACAATTATTGTTTAATTAAGACCAAGTAAAGATAATTGATATGTAATAACTGATATTATGTACAAAGAAAAACTGTTTGGACTAATTAAAACAATTTAATGGAAAATATTATTATGACTTAAATCTAATCTAACATTATAAATTGTAATTCTAAAAAGAAATTATCTTTATTTAATAAATATCATCATAACAATTAGGTATATGCTTTAAAATATTTAAAATAAAAACAAAAAAAATTAAGCCTAATGCATTTAATACGATGTCTATGTATGTAATAGAAATAAAATTGCATAGAATTTTAAACAATTAGTGACGATCCACAAATTTGCATGTTACTTGGTATAATAAATCAGTTAAATTTTAACAAATTATAATTAGATAATTGAATTTAAAATTAAAACTCGAACATTTTTTTTACAAACAATTAAAGATAAAAAGGCCAATATTGTATATTGTTTAATATATAGTACTTACATGCTCAATATATTAATAAATTATTTGAAAGTTTTCAAAATTAATTATATAGGTTCAGTTACTTATGATAAATAATGAATAATTCAATAGGTTCCTACTTCCTACACGAATACCCTAATCAAATTCATACTTACTGTTGACAGCCACCCATTCATTGAGATCTTCACCTTCGGGCAGCAATACGGCCAATCTTAAATTTCCTGAACCAAGAGTAGCTGCTGCATGTTTCATTAAGTCGTACTGGTGCGTGCCTTCTGGTATGTTTTTCTTGGGTTTGAATGTTTTCGATGATCTGCCTCCACTGCAAAACAAAACGTACATATTATACTGCCGATCAAACATACACGACCTACGATATAGCTTAATCTTACAATAGGAAGCTCATTATGAATTTTCTTAGAACATAAACTGGAAGTTTCTCGAGAAACAAATGTGATGAATCTTTTGTAACAATACTTCACTAACGTAAATTTACTGGTAACTTATGTAGATACCAGGCAAAAACAAAAATAAAGTTGATCAAAAAATATGTAATACGAAATAAAAAAAATTTATAATTCTTTAACTACGTTAATAAACTATAGATTGAATGTGTATTAATTATTCAGTTGTTCGCGATTTAAACCAGAGAATAGAATTATAACACATTACTTAGAAATATTAGAATAGAGAATACGAGTTACAGCGACAAAAAAATCTGTCTTAAATAATAATAATGTATTAGATCAGAGTACGGTCAGCTGTTTTCGCGATGTACACGAGTTGATAAGAAATTATTTTTTTCCATGTCTATGAAGTTAGACCCCAAAATATATTTGATGACGAAATTGCACAGCCTCCACACAACACGATATGATATAAATGAAATTACCTCCTAAAATGATTTTAGAATTAAAACACCTATTATCAAATATATATATATATGTATATGAACAATATTTTGGAAACGATCTCGTCGGCGTTTTTAAAAATATTAATTACTAAAAAATGAATGTCATTTAATAAAGTAAAAAATTAGGTTTTTTGTGCATACAAATTGAACATTATACCTAATTAAAATACCGTAAAACACCGATGAGATCGTCTCCAAAATGTTCTCCTTTATACGTTTTATAATAGGTGTATTACCTCTAAAATCATTTAAAAATTTATTTTTCTATGTTTTTCGTAAATATGTTTTTGAACACGCGTTTTGATTAGGTATTTAACACTAAAAAGTGATTCGAGTATGGGAATATTTTTAGATTACTTTTAAAATGTATTTAACATTTTTTAATTATTTAAAATTCATTTTTCAAAAAATGTCTTAAAAATTGCCTATACTGAACTCCTTAAAAATGGACGGTGTGAAAATTTTCAAATGTCAATAAATCTAACCTATATATATATATATATATATATAACAATATGGAACTTCCAAGTTTCTCTAGATCTATAAAGTATTAATATCATTCCGTAGACAACCTAAATAAAATATTATCCGTAAATTATTGTGGTGAATCAGATTTAAAAAGTTTATTATATTTATTGATATTGTAACTACCTAAATTTAAAAATTAGTTATCGAAAGAAAATATTGACAAATTATTTAAAAAAATTACACAAGTATATACATGCGAGATAGATGGTAGTATAAATAATAGATAGTACAAGTATATATTACAATAATTATATGTTCAGTTAAATAAATAGTGATTTATTTTATTTTTCAGTTAAAAAATAAAACAAATATTACTCGTGTGTGTAACATAAAATTTAGTTAGTACAAACTACAAGTGTTATTTTTATAATCCAAAAACAAATGTAAGAAAAAAAAGTCGAAGGTGAAAGTTTGAAACATGGTAGGTTGAAGATATTTGAGAAGCGAAAAAAACATTTTTGGGACCTAATTTTTTTTTCGATAACTATATAAGTGGAAAAAGGGGCAAAAAATGTTGCCTCTTCGTGAAAAAAATCATGGCTACGTGCCTGACATCATATTATTTATATTAATTATTAATTATAAAAGTTCACTTGATTAAAATTAAAACTGAAGAAACAACGCACGAAACACCTATCCAGAAGAATGCTATTTATGTATTATCGATATAAAAACTACCTATTAGTAATTGATGGATAACCAATTATAAACGTATGTTTAGTGCGAGACCCACGTCCAGTGCATCAAAAACATACTTTGACGTGATGGTAGTGGCTTTTTAAGGGGTTTTGTATTGACAATTTAAGGATATTTTTAGAAAAATTATAATCTTAGGATTGAAAAATATTTAAATACATTTCAGAAGTAATTAAAAAATAGTCTTATAACAGTAAAATAATTTTATTGTGAAGTATTAATAAATAACTACCTATTGAAAATTAGCATTAAAACGTGTTTCGGGAGACGCACGTTTCTGAGACGCTGAGTGATTTTACCATTTGATGACCTCTATAAAAATTTAAACGTAAAATAATCTCAAATTTTATAAGATTTATTTAGTCGATTTATAAGATTTTGTCTTTCCCAGAATTGTCTATTTTTAAAAGTCTTATAACTCGACTAACAATAAATTTATTGAATATTGCCCATGTAAAAATGTAGACGATCATAAGATGATCTTTAATTTTTTATAGAGGTTGTTGTATGGTAAAATAATTGAGTTCTCTAGAAACATGAATCTCCCGAAGCATGTGTTTCACGCGTGGAAACACAGCAGTGTAGCGTCTTCTTAAGGTGGTCTGTCAAAAAAATATCGTTTTTAGACCTTTCGCGCTGTGATAAAATTGCTCGACTTTGGCTGATCCGATTTTAATTCTGTAAAAAGCATAATATTTTTTCTAGGTTTTAATCTAGGCGTTTTTCGAAATATGAATTTTCGATTTCGGTATGATTAAACAAAATTTCCATATTTTAAAAATTGTTCACTTGTATATATCTAAAGCAGAAATTCATATTTCGAAAAACGCCTCGATTAAAACCTAGAAAAGATGATAAAGAATCTTATGCTTTTTACAGAATTAAAATTGGACAAGCCAAAGTCTAACAATTTTGTCACAGCGAAAGCAACTTTCTGTTCAAAAAGTGATTTAATATACGATCTTATTTTTATTATTTTCACACTTGCAATTCATATTTAACCTAGATGGATATAGATACAAGCCCAAGGAGTGTATTTATTAATTTATTATTAGCTTTATTAACTTAAATGACCTCTCTAACTGCATAAAATTCTGAATTTAAAATTTTATCATGTACGATAAATTGCCTATATAATACTCCTTAGAAAATGACCGACTCGAACCCCCTTAATATGCGGTTTAAAATATTGTATCATGCTGCGGGTTTAACACTGAATTTCTTACATTTTAGATTCTAAGCGAAACGAGTAATGTATTGGTTTTAAAATAATGAGATTTTTTTTCTTATGTCATGTACGCATTTTTTTCGTATACAGCGTGTTGATCAGGAGTTTTTAAGTAAACAGATTTTTTTTTGCAATTACCTATTATTCGGATAACTCCACCAAGAGTCTCAGAATCGCTTTTCGAATGCAATGGATTTTCTCTGCGCTTTCAAATTTAAATCAATAATAATATACCTACTTTATTCTGTCCGTGGACGGAAGGACGGTGGATCGACTTCCATCATCTGCAGTATCTGAGCGGATTTTTTACGCTTTTTGATGATGTGTGTTTTTTATTATTATTATTATACTATTACTTGGAATCTAGGAAAAAAATGAAAAATTGTTTTAGTTTGGATTTTATATATAATATAATAAAATAATGATAACTAGGTATTTTTCATTGTATTTGTTGTCATTTAAAAATAAATCAATTTCAATAATCACAGATATAATATAGTACAGACTATAGAGCTTAGGTATAGTGAATAATAATTTTTATAATCTTAATTTTCAAATTCTTTTTATTAATATTAAAAAAAATTTTAGGAAGTGTATGGCATGTGCAATTGCTGTTAAAAAAAAATACTTTAGTATATTAAATTACAATTTAAAAAAAAGCCGGTCAGTAGGTTGTGGAAGCACTTCGCTCGTCGGGTGTCAGTATTGGTGGATGCACTTCGCTACTGGGCAGGGTACTTTTGGTGGATGTATTGAATTTGAAAGCAAT
>JAIPRL010011666.1:0-13186 GCA_025469235.1 Pemphigus obesinymphae
TGTAGAAACTGGGTATTTATTTATATTTATAAATAATTCTACAAGTAACTCAACACCAAAAAAAAAAAAAAAAAAAAAAAAAAAGTATCTAATGTATCTAGTCATTTATTGATACTTTTTATTTTCACGATATTGGTATTTTAATAATTTTTTTCAAAACGATTTATCTACTTACCAAATTTCAATAATCATATACTCATATATCTAGCTGTTATTTCTCTAGGTTTTTAGTAATTCAATGTTACATTACTTAAATAATATTAATTATTTTTGCCTATATATTAAGCCCCTAATCAACAATATAAAATAGTTATAGAGACGTAAATTGATCCTTGAAATTGATGATTATAATTATATAAGTTTTGATATTTTATAATAACAAACATTACAAGTTAAAAAAAAAAATTAAACCTACCACAAAAATGGGCAGAAAAATTTTCCTCCACAAAAATAAATCTTTTTCTCAAACTGACCATTTTTCTCCAAATATTATTTTGTCATATTTTATATACCTAAGTACAGTTAAAACGTATTTAATTTGGAACATTATTTACTTAACGTGGTGTATCACAGAAAATCGGGAGATATTTTCAATTTAAACTTTTCGAATGAGCGAAAAGAGCGAATGTCCGGGTTCTATTTATAGATACGACCAAAACGTATTTTTTTTTTACTTATCTTTAGTTTGTGGAAGAAAATAGAGTTAATTTTTTTTGAAGCAAAATGAAAATGGTGAAAAATGGACAATGGAGAATTTTGGATTTTAGAGGAAAATGGTTTTTTGAATTTTGAATTTTCAAACATTTTTATGAATCAATTATTATTTTAACAAACATTTTTATTTGATATAGTAGATAGATATTAGCGTCAATTATTGTTTAATGCGTAAAACTATGATCTAACTTAAGTACAAGGAATACAATTAAAATGCCATAAAGATATAAATACTTAAAATGATCGATAATTTTATTATAACTTGTGATTAAATTAGATCATGACTTTTATGTAACTAGTTACTATTGTATTTTACACCTATTTTGCACGCCTAACGGACTTATTCAACATTTGTGTATTTTCTAAATTGACATGTATCTCAGGTTGTTTATTGTCTCTAGTCGACGGATGTGTGTTGGGGAAACTATGGGCGTTTTAGTTGGTTCATGATAATTTACAGTTTCAATATTTACGTTAAACGCGTTGCTCGAGTCCTGTTCTACCGCATGCCCTACGTCCCCGTGAGTGTCATTTATCGATAGAGTTTGGTTTAAATATCTCTTTCAAGTACCTACCCTTCACCATTCAAACTTTAAAAACGTTTTTACTTAAAAATTCTTTCGACCATTTTTGGTTTTTTCTACGATAATCGCGCACCACGATTGCTTCATGTATTGCGGTTCCGTGTTGGCGTTTATCGTGATGTTTAATTTAAGATTGTCAACGAACATCAACACTGCTGGGTATAAGCCCGTCAAATTTCATTTTAATATTTCGTCCTAAAAATAATTTTTCCAGAGTCTGTCACGTTGTCGAGTTTGGTTTGTTGCGGTACATCGTCAAGAATTTATAAATTGTTGGTTATTGGGTGGTAATGTTTTTTTTTTTTTTATAAATGTTTAAATACTTTATAATCCGTGGCCCTGTTTATTTCAAGATGGAAAAGTGCTCCTACCAAGCGTTATATTCCGGACCTATTCTTACAAAATGTTTCAAATTCTCATCCTGTAAAACATTTATCGCCATCCAATGTTATGAATTTTGGGATTCCAAATTTCGTGAAAAGTTTTGAAATTACTACAACTACAGAGTTGCAATTATCTTCAAAAACTTCTGACCATTTCGAAGTTTCATATACAACTATCAGAAAAATGTTATTTTTATATGGACCAAAATATCTATGTGTAATCTAGTCAAAGACCACTTCCAAAGCGTAAACACAACATAAGGAGGCAATAACCTAACTTATAAGCTTGTAAGGAATGCAATATACTTTAAATAACGTTTCTCTGTATTTTTCCGTAATAATTAGGTACCTACTCGATAACCTCACATTAGGCAATCATGTATGGTGTTTAATTCGTGTTATTGAAAATAGTATGGTCTTAATAATTAATTTGCAGTTGCGTCTATTGCCTACTAGTCAATATTGTCCACACGTGACTGTATTTTAATCTTTGTCCAATTAATAATAAATGGACTGTCATCATAAATAAACATTGTTGGTCGAATAACGCATTTATAGCTTGATTTACTTTTATGCACGATAAGAAGTCAGCCATATTTTCTTCGAATTTAAGCAGACGTATTGCTGTCTCCATCCAACCAACTGATAATAAACAAAATTGACGGTCAACATTTTTATCACAACTTTGAAATTTTAAATATTATAGTAAATTTACCAATTACCAAATATATAGAAGAAATCATCATATATGCCATAATGTCGCCTTTTTTCGAAATTTCAATTTTCAAGACAAATATATTTATTTAAATTAATGGGATTTAAAAATGATTATATAGTTTTATAAGATTTCAGAAACATCATGACACTATGGCATAGATAATGATCTCGTCTATAAATTTGGTAATAGCTAGGTCAGTTTATTCGGATATTAAAAATGACAAAGTTGTGATAAAAGTGTTGAACTTAAATTTTGTATATTACCATTAGGTTAGACGGAAACAACAAATGCAGGAATCATGTCCTCTTAATGAAATAAATATTAACGTCAAAAGCGATTAATAGTAATAAAATGGTTTATGATCTATTACTTATGTAAATTTACGCATATGTAGATATAGATAATTGTAAAATGATTGCTAAACTTTCTTTTTCGATTTGGGAGTGCTTATGTTCTGTGCCTGATAACATGAGTGATGCGTGGGAAACTGGTTTTTAAATCTTGTCTGCGTATACATGCGATAACACAGCTCCGATCGCGAAAGAAGATCTGAGTTATAATGATCAAATACCGGTTTCGATGAAAACCTTTTTTTATGTTTTGGAACACTGTATCTACTTCTCGTGATTATAACGATTTGACGTTTTTTTTTTTTTTTTTTTTTTTTGGAAGATTGTATGGTGGTTTAAGCACTTATGCTGAGTTTTACATTAATTTGTCATAATAATTAGTAATTAACCCAATAAAACTGTTTATTTCTTAACTATTTTGAAGTACAAGTGCTGCTGTAATTGCTTTTATGTGTTTATCCATCGTGTATACACCCTTTCCTTCAATTTTGTGACAAATTTACTATTTAGATGTTTGTAAAAAAAACTGCACTTATCCCTTTTTACTTTTAGACTCACGGTGCTTAACGTCACTAAAAGCTTATCTAGTCGCAATTATGTTGGCATATTAATTAAGCCGAGAAAATGATGTCGTCTATAAAAACCGCAATGCCTTCTAGTTGCGACATACTTAGATTTGCCTTTCGAAACTCTCCGGCTGATGTCTTTAAACCAAAAGGATTTTGCGATTTTACGCGGATACATACGTTCTTAATATTATATAAAAAAATAAATACACGAAAACTAAATATATGATGTATAATATATGAGTATATTATATGAGTATAAAACAATTACTGTGTTTTTATTATTCAAAAACATTAAAAATTATTATCATTTAAATTAGCCGGTCGGTGGGGACCGTATTTTATCATAACGGTTACATAATAACATTTTAATTAGGTAGGTATCTAGTATTATGAACCCAAACTTTGTCATGCTTACATATTCTCACAATATACCTTGGTACAATATCTAAAATATAAGGTAAATGGGCTATCATAGTTGTTAAACTTAAAATGGTAGTTGAAATAAACTATTGAGGACGAGCGTAATGTGAAAATATAAAATATAATAGCGCGTATATAACAGACACACGAATATAAATCACCATAATTATTTTACACCTAGGGCCAGAGTAGAACATAGACGAAGGAATAAAGAAACAGCAGTCTGATGAAATCAAATATTTGCGTAGGACAACGATTAAAATAATGTCTATATTTTTATTGATGCAGGCCACGGTTAACAAACAATTTCAATCATATACATACACTCTTATTTGGTCAAGAGGACGTCATACATGCGATTTCTAAGGGGTTTTATTGTTGCGTAGTCACGATATTTGTGAACAAAACTGTTTTACAAGAAATAAGGTTTCTCAGGCTGTAATTATAATTAAATTAAATTTTTACACAATATAGTAGATAAAATTATCTGTGTTTTATTGTTGTTTTTTTTTTTTGATCACACAAATAGAACTGATGTTCCACCATCTGTAAAAAAAGGTTTTTTAAAAATTAATTTTTATTATTTAATATTTTTGAAAAAGGAGCACGGTACAACACAGATAATTTTATCTTCTATATTGTATAAAAATTTGGGTTTTGAATTTTAATTACAGCCTGAAAAACTTTATTTCTCACAAAATAGTTTTTTTGAGGAAAATAAGATATGCGTGGCGTGTTCTACACACGTAAGAATGCGGTACGTATAATTCCCATGTTATGCGCATGCAAGACAGAGACAACAAACGTGTGTGGGGTGTTCCATTAACAAAGAAATGATATAAATCAAAACAATTTTGGGGGAAACGAGACGTAGAGCTAAATTAAATTTGAAAACGCCTACACGTCAATGAAATGCATCTATTAATTGATAACAATTGGCTTTTATGGCGATAATATTAAATCGGGTGTGCATCAGTGATACGGACAATATAATGAATGGTATAACGTCAGGTATGCACACGAAGGAATTTACAATTATAAACATCCGATATTTATCCAAAAGTAGGCGATCCGCTGTCGATGCACCGGTTAACGCTTAAATTCACCAACCGGATGCATTTGATATAAGACACACATCAGACTGAAGAGCAGGTCAACAACAAATTCGGAAAGATTAGATGCGAACTCCGCGTCAGTCAAGTATTCATCAATATTTTACATTTATAACATCTCCGCCGGGCGGGCGGGCGTATTATTTATTTATTTTTTGGACTCTGTACAATAAAATTCTACTTCATTTGACGGAAACCTTGGTGTTTCAAATTTTGTATTTAAAATATTCATTTTCCGTCTTCTTTACTACAGATCACCGGATCGGAGTGCACAAAAGTTCGAGGACTCTCGCGTAACCTTATATATACATTATATATCCATTAGTTAATAATATACCAAAATAACATACAATGATTAATTAATGACACAATATTAAACACTTACATGTATTTATATTCACGTAGTATGATAGACAAATTCGAAACATAGGGCTGTTTCGAGCTTAAACATCGCTATTTCCTCGGAAAATAAAAAAAACCGTTTTTTTTTTCACTCGATGGATCATAGTTTAGGTGCACATATAATATTCTCGTATATCGCTAAAAATATGAATGGCGTAAGTAGCCCCACCAGGAGTCGAAGGCTGTCCGATTAAAGTACTACAGGATAAAATGGACGCTAATTTCATTGACGTCATATGTACGAGTTATTGACCCACCATTTCATTTTTAGTCTTTGAACAAATTTAAACCGTTGGTGATCATACACATTTGGTACAGGATGCAGCAGAAAAGTTGATAGAAGTAGGATAGAAATGTTAATAACAAACAGATAACAAATTAAAATTAAATTAGATTTTTTTAAACAATATAAATGTACATACATTGTTTATTTTAAAGGTTAAAACGTTTAGTATTTTTGACTTTTCTTAATTTCCGTTTTTATACTTTTCTTAAATGGCATCCTATATTTTCGACAGGATATTCAGACACAGAAAAGATTGATGCATAAATATTTAATACTGAACGAGCAGTTATAGTAATTTATCTATACATTAAATACTTAGAAATGTTTGTGTGCCAATATGCTAATGTTTAATCAATTGTCGATATTGATACATTCAAGTTTTCAGAAAAATATTCTACGTTGAGTTATCATATCGAACATTTTTAAATACAAGTTACCATTTAAGAATAGTGTTTAAAAAATGGTATGGATAAAAAACTTTTATAAAAAGCTAGTGAATTAAATATTTCAAATTTATACAAACGAAAATAAAAAAAAAACAATTATATTTTGTCAGATTTTCATATCTGATACGAGTACATATGATAATTCAGAAGTTGTATATCAATGTTATCATTTCCTGAGGAGTTGATGCTATTTCAACATTCAATCAATTCATATGGTTCATGGTCGATATTTGTAATATATCTCTGCTTATAAACTTACGAAAAAAAAAATCATAAAAAATTATTATAAAGATATATTCGGAGGATGTGTGGTAGATCAAAGCATATACTACATCAAGCAGTAAGAACAAAAAATCCAAAATATTTTTTTAATACTCAGGTATCAGATCTAAAATCCAACAAACTCGACAACTATCACATAACTGAGGTTAAGAATATGCGAATAAAATAAAGCGATTTCTCGAGAGATAACAGACAAAGTGTTTTAATAATTCCACAGTCACGAATACGTATTTAGGTACAACGAGACTTGGGATGCGTCAATTTGTAGGTTATCTAATTTTAAATGTGTTTCATTTTTTTAATTATGGCCAACCTTTCTAACGTGCATAATAGATATTTTTTTTGTAATATTGACACGTGATTAAATTTTTAAATTAAATTAAATTTTAATAGGTCACGTTGACATAATATATATCAATGGAGTGATATAATACAGCCATGTATATACAAGGATGACTTGTACCTCCGTTCGATGAAGTAAAATTGATGAGTATTGTGGATTTAGCCAATGTTCCTGCTGATGGTAAACGTTGTTATCACATATTTTTAATCATTATACACAAATTGTTCTAAAACCGAGACGGTCATGGACGAAAAAACTAACCGAAAGTTTATAGTAATATACTTAGTATAAATACTAATTATTTTATAGATTATTGTACAAGTTATATGTAGGGAACGGACTTTATTGCAATTACAACTTTTATATATTATATCTATATTATTTGGGTATAAATACATTTTTTTTTTTCATGTTTTTGGAATATTTGATTTCTTCGATTTTTTTTGGATAATTATTTTTATTTATATTGAACTCTCCGTGTTTTGCAATTGAAATTTTTCTTATAAATTATTTATACTCAAGTTGCCAAACTTTTTTCTGTGCCGACTAATTTATAATTTTCCGACTAAATGCTCACGAAATATATCCTTGAAAAAATAGTTTTAAACGATATAAGTTAAAATACTTCCTTGAACACATTCTTAGTGAGAGGAGGGTTCCCCACTATTCCGCCACGTAACCTGCACGAGTAGTGGGGCATTTTATTCAGCACAGAATATTCATTTATACCGTCGTCTGCTCATCTACTGACTTTAAATTAGTGTCATTTGTTGACACAAATACCTACTGTTTTTTTTTTTTTTTTTTTTTTGTTAAAAAATTTTAATATACGACTAAGGCAACTCTATATGTACATAAACGAATTTCGACCAAATCGCCTATATTTTAATTTTACGAATTTGAAATAATATAATATGTTGTTTTATATTGTAACTAAGTAGGTACTTACAATAAATATATATTAATATTTTGATAATTTTTTTATTTTACTACTTAATATTTTACACTTTATTTTCATTAATTAATTAATTTTTATTTTTATTGCACATATAATAAATAGTTAATAATGTTTTCTACATTTTATATGAATTAATAAAAAATAAATGAACAACTTTGTTATATATTTTGTCTTTTTGTTTACAATAAAGTTCGTTCCCTAGTTATAATATATATGTAAACAATTTCCTAAGTTTTTTCATGTTTTTCATTTTTATTTTATTTAAAACATCAAATGATTTAAATACCGTTCATTGTGCATATCTACGATTTTGATACGATGCTTATTAAATACCTACTTTTTCAAGATGTTTCGAATACACATTCCGAATGCTTTGTATTTTTCCGAAAATATGTATTCGAATACATTGAGACCATTCAAATATTATATTAATACGCTTTTGGACTTTGTAAAACCGTAATATTAAAATAAAAAATGTTTGTCAAACATTATTAAAACATTTCTAAAATGATCTATATTAAGTTTAAAATAAAATTATTTTATATAACTATTATATTATTATTTTATATTATTATATATTCTATAACTATTCTAATTAATTAACGCGGAATAAGAATATAGAAAAATAATTTTTACATTGAAATTAAATTAGGGCGGATACCGTATATACGCAGCCAATATAATTCATTCATTTGATATTTTAATACTTTTATTTTAATTCCCGTCAGAGCTGGATATGTCCATAAATATTGTTTTATTATTTAATAATTTAGTATTTCATCAGACAAATAAACGCAGAATAATAGTATTGCAAATGTTCAGATGATGGTTCAATGATTTCCCAATATTTAATTTGGATAAGTTTTAAGTTGACTGTGAAGTATTTGTTTTATGCAATAAAATAGTTAGAGGCAATCATGGATGAACTATTTATATATATATACATTTCATTTTATTTTTAATTTCAATACAAACTATCAATTTACTACCTATTCATTATAGTTATGATAATAGAATAATAGATAACAACGTTGCATGAAAAACATGCATAATAAGATATTCATTCCCAATGTGATAGCAATATCACTCTCGCTGGTTTCGTGTTTTATCTTCCTAAGCATAGTCATTTTTTTTGTTATTAAAGATCAATGACAAAATATGTGATTTTACATTTTGACGTGATGACTATCGTGAAAAATACTTTGGATTTTTTCGTTTGATTTTTAAATTTTTAAACAAAAAATTCTAATTGTATAGTTGAATATATTATAGTATCTATATTAAAGTAAATATATCATAAAAATGTAAAAATACACTATAAAAATGACACATAATTTTTATTCACATAACGTGTCTAGATATATTCAGAAATTTATCTATATCTGAAAATACTATATAAAATTGATAAAATGTTTTTAAAAAATGGTATATATTTAAATTAAAGTATATAATTCAATAATATTTGTGATTTTTTTTTTTTAATTGGCTATAATATTATTTTCTGATTTATTCAAATTAATTTCGTAATAAGTAAATCAAAAATGATTTAAAAATATATATTTACTTAAATTTACCTACTTATATTTAAATTCATTTTTATTAAAAAATATTTAGTACTGCACCTACTTATATATTATTTATAATATGTATATTATGTTATGTAAATAAAATAAAAACATGTGGTAGCCAACAAACACTGAAAATACTGTTTGCATCGCGATTTCTCTTTACTGTTTTTTTCCCTCGCATTTTTTCATGGAACATTGATAAGGCACACAGGTAAATAATTATACTACATTGTATTACAACCACGTATTTGTTATCAGCGTAGTAATACTTTTTTATTAAACATTTCTGGTAATAAATAATAACGTGAATATAAATAGGACATTTTTCATAAAAAGTAATATTAAAGTGTTAAGTTTTTTGGTTTTACAAAAATCGTGTTCCCATATTTCATAAATCAAAATATAGACATAGAAAATGTAAAAATACAAAATAAAAAGTGTGAATTATAAATAAATAATTTAAATTCTAAACTGAACATAAAATTAAAAGCTACGTTTAATAATTAATAAGTAGTAAAAACGTATACGTATGTTTAGTATTAACTTATAAATGATAAATTATTATTGGTATAAAGTTGATGAAATTAATATATTATATTTTACTTATATTTTATAAAAATACATAAACTAAATTCAATTTGATCTTAATGAAAATTGAAATTATCAGAAAACAGGAATATAATCAACATTTTGTTTTGAAAAAACTACAAAATTATTTAACATCATTCGTTTTGATTATTATTGTTCTTTAGAAAATTCAAAACTTTAAAAATTAAATATGTTTAGTAATTTTTTCATAGAGATTTTTAAAAACACTTATAAACATAATTTACAACAATGTATAATTATTTACATTGTAGAATATTTGAAATTCTTCTGAAAATTCAAAATGTTATGTAAATCGTTGAATATACATAAAATATACTTTTACATTTTATGAACTCCAAGTATTTTGCATTTATTTCTGCAAAAAAAAAAAAAAATAAAAAATGTATATGCCATTCAGTAGAAAAATATATAAAATAATGAGAATATATTGCATGTTTGTTAATTATTTATGCTTGTTTTTTGTAATTACCTGTAAACACTATCTTTACAGTTCTTTGGGCTTCAGTACTGCTATAAAGTGCCAGTGCACGAAAATAAAATGTCAAACGCACTACATTACACAACCATATTTATTTAAAGAAGAACGTTCACATAATATAACCATGGAACCTTTAACTATATTGTACTAATGTACCATAATAATATATCAGTGTTGTCACGATACTACAACTCCTCCCTCCTAGATTCATAGATCTCACAACACGAAAAAAATAAATAAATAAATATACAAAATTCTTAATTCTTACATAATATAAACAATACATGTTACATGAATATAAATAATAAACCATATATGAATATAAATAATGAACAAATTTACAAGTTTAATCTATTTGGTGGTTTGATGTTTCTTTTCGGTTTACTGCTAAAAGTGAATTTTTTCACTTTTTTTCCTCTCCAACATCCTATCATTTTCACATGTAAAACAGAAAACAAAAACAAAAAAGGATGAAATTTTAGATATTGCAATCTTTCATTTCATCCTTTTTTTCTTCTATTAAATCACTTTTATTTTCATACTTTAATTCTGTCTTTTCCTCAAAATTAAGTGTTTATTTTACTTTTTAACTACCAAATATATTCTCTTCCCTAAAACTTCCACAATTTTTCCTATTTTTCATTTTTTTTTTTTTTTTTTTTTTTTTATTTGAATTTAAATAATCTCTTGCTAGAACCCTGTCTCCTTTTGAGATTAAATGAGTCGAATTTTAAGTAAATGATATTTTAACATTTTTATTTACAGTTTTATATATTGTCTATGATATAATATAAAAAGTACTGAAATAAATACTTTTAGATTTATATTTGGAAGTAAGTTATAAAACAAAATCAAAAAATATTAATTCAAAAAAAGGATAAAATTAATGTTAGCGTTATAGTTTGTATGACTTTTCTTCAGAACTATTTATTAGATGTCCAAAATGTTAATTTCTCTTGAGTACTATGTATAGGTGTTCGTTTTCAAATCTTAAAAACTTTCATAATTTTTATTTCATGAAAAATAACTATTCACAACAAAATATATGACATTATATCATGCCAATAACTTAATAAACTATTTATTGTGAATAATGTGATGGATTTGGGAAGGAACACAAGGGGACGGATCGAGATATTCTTCATTTTTTCATATTTAACAGCGTACCCCTTAATTTATTATCAAGGCACGCACGGAACGCAGTGTCTCTTTTTTAATTTTTATTTAATATTTTTTTGAAATTACAATTTGTTTTGGAAAATGGTGAAATTACAAAAATGAATGTTCTTTGTCCTTAAATAATATATAATAGGGTTTTAGATAAAAATCACGATATACAATTTTGAAAAGTTGTATTGTTAAATCATATTGGTATCATAGGTAATAAATAATCTTCATTATCCATGAATAGCTAAAGTCAAAAGGATGTTGAAATTTTAGCGAAATAAATGCAACACCGATATATTTCTGTTATTATAGATACCTGGTTGTTTGCATTTAATTTTATTAGTGGAAAGGCGATTTGCGTTATACTTCTATCACTGATAACTATGTTTTAGACTTTCCTATGTCCTATAGTTGTTTTTATTCGCATTTTAGTTTAGGTAAAATGAGTTTAATGGGAGTATAATCTTCCCGATAGGAAATTTATTGTCGTTGATACTTTAAAGAAGTAAATTTTCAATTGTTCCAGTAGGTAGTTTTCTTAAGTTAACAGAAAATCTATACCAAAAATATTTATAAATCAGAAAGTAATAATGTCAGAGACTCGAAATATACACATTATTTACATTAGCATTGATAAATTGACTAATTTATTGTTATTTTCAAAAATTTTTTACCAAATTTTAGTAATTTATAAAAAAATTTGTTGAAAATGATATAAAAACTACATTTTAGTCTACATATACAACTTCTTCGATTATTCATTTAAAAGAAATAAATATTAAATTCTTTTGAAAGAGGAATATATAAAATTATGTATAATTATTACTTTCTCGAAAATATGTAACCCAACGTTGATGTAAAAAAAGAAAGGTTGTATTTTTGTATTCTATTCAGGTTATATAATAATATTATACATAATAATAACGGTTGAGAAACTTTTGATAGGAGGTGTGGTGGACAAAGTCCTTCACGGTTTACTTTTTCTCTAATATGTCCCGGAACGCTGATTTTTTTTCCAATTCAACCAATGATTGTGACTATTGAGAAACTAAAATAACATAATATTTTTATAGTATTAATAACCAACCATTGAAAATCAAAACGAAATTGTATGTCTGTAGTAATAAATAATATATTTGATATTATTTAAATTAATTGAATAAAAATGAAAAAAAAAAAAATGGTATACATACGTTTGTTTTATACATAAACCATCAATTCTTAAAAGCAGTATTATAAAATATGTTGTAAATTTAAAATTTAATAAAAATAAATAAAACTTTGAAATTAAAATAATGTCTATTATATAATGATAATTCTGAGCGTTTTTACCTGAAAAAATGTAATCACGAAAAATATTAGTTTATTTTAATAAATATTATTAATTAATAATTTATTTAAGATAGTGTTCACTTACAATTAAATAAGTTACTTTTATAATATAATACGATATAATTATCGTATAACTGCATGACGACAGCGGCGTATATGAGACAGGCGATCGTTGGATCACTCACCCTTGGATTTTAGCGGTACTGTTTTCTATTATTTCATACATAATTTATTATTTAAGAGTGTATTGATAATTATTATAATAAATTGTATTGTAATCGGCATTTCTAAAAAGTAGTAATAAGGATATAAGGCCATTCTTACTTCTTAGTCTATAGTTTATTTATTTATTTATTTGATAACGCCCAGACCGGGCAATTTAACATAGAATTAAAGTTGAATACAGTTATAACAGTAGGATGAATTATACAATTTTAAATATTCTTACATACTAGAAATATATTT
>JAIPRL010011667.1:0-13186 GCA_025469235.1 Pemphigus obesinymphae
AAATCCTATAGACTCCGGCCCATAGTATGGACCTCGGTCATAGGTTGGCGACCCTTTCCGTACCTAAACGGGTCCGTCATACGGCGCTTGGTTAAAATCCTACATGAGTTAGCCGGGACGTCGCAAGATCAACAGAAGTTTTATGAAAAGTAATTAAAAAACGAAATTTCAGTATCATTTGTTTTTCAATTTGTGTTTTGTATATTTATCTATTATTTTTATAGGTAGATTCTATACAAGGCTGTCCTATGACATTATAGATATAAAGAATTATTATTATTATAGATATTATTTATTATATTATATAGATTATTAAATTACAATTAATTAGATAATATGAACGGATTTAACTCATATAATAACATATTTGATCGTAAAACGTAAGTACCTTTGTTTTTGTTTAAATTACATTAAAATCAATCTATTTAGTTGAATTAACATTTAATTTGCTTTAATATACACTATATTAGACAATATATATATTGGTGTTGGCTGTTGAGTTACTTGTAGAATTATTTATATAAAAATAAAAAGTCAATTTCTACAAAATAGTTTGTTTTTATTTTAACAAATACATATTTCGAAAACAATGTTTTCATCTTCAGTAGTTGTTTAACACCGAAGATGAAAACATCGTTTTCGAAAAACCTATTTATTGAAAAAAAAAATACAAATAATATACACAGATTTAACTTGTAATATTACATATTTGATACGAGTTAATAGTGATAAGCGGTAGTTAAGTTTTTAGTTATCATATATTGTACGAGAATAAATAAAATATATTGAATTGCATTTTGAGATTTTTATATTGTGAATTTAGAATATATAAATTTCGGGTCATTGTTGGAATTTCACAATATTAGGTTTTGCTCAAAAGTCAATCTGGAAAAAATGTTTTCCAACCGCTTTGTACAGACATATAGTAATTTTATTTTATTATATTTTTTTGTTTAAATCTATATATTTTAATGTTATGTTTTACTTAGGTACTTAACTATTATTATTATTATTAAATTTTCTTACTATCCATGTATACTATCAAACATTGTAACATTTAATAATTGTTGTGCTAAAATATTTCATCTAAAAAATAAATATTTAAAAATGCTATAAAGCTTTTAAAGAAAGTACAATTTCGGTTTCAGATAAAAGAGTGCGGGTACCGCTTACGGTTTTCTTTATATTTTAGGGTTCCGGTTCGCTTCCAGTCCCTGAAACAAATAAAAAATAATTAATAAATACTGGATTTCAATTTAAATAATTAATCAATATCTAATAAATATATATTTTCTGTATGTGGAGTATAGGTACTTATCACGGACTAAGATACTATGGACTGGTATCGAAAGATATAATAGCGGAACCAAAATATTTCTTAATGGCGGGCGTAGGAAAATCTAGCAAAACTTTCGCCATCTATGAGCAAAAGTCACATTACTCGTAAATTGATATTATTATAATCACGAGACTAGTTGTATCTTATAGCGTTTTTCATCTATTGTATTTGTTTACACTACACTAGTGTAGACTGTATCACATTACACGCGTGCAATAACAAAAACAGCAATGTATTATCAATTTTATTTAAATTTTACATAATTGTATATAAATAATACAATTATGGATTAACGTATTATCTTATCACGAAAAATACTTATCAAAATAAATGATAATTTGACACCGCCGGTGTAATTTGTCTATATATATATATATATATATATATATATATACAGTGTTCTGTGACTATATATAATAATTATATAATAATATGTCAAATATGTCATCTTCAACACAACAGTAATGGCATGAATTCATAAAATAAATAAATAATTTACTTATTTTAAATCATTCATTCTTATATCGAACACTAAGTAATTGGAGGATTTTTTTTTAAATATCACGGAAGTGATATCTTGACTCTAAATGAAACCGTCTTTAGTTTACGAAAAGCATAAAAATATACAATATATATACATAATACTAATATCATATAACTAATATCACATTAACATCACAATATCATTATGTTTTATTTCTTCGTGAATATTGGCTGAACAATTATGTAGATACCTACTTACTTAAATGTGTTTAATACTTAATTGTTAATACCTCATAAAATTACAATATTATAATATAATAAAGATTAGGATATATACCTAATAATGTATTAATGATCATAATAAAATGATATTCAATGCGCTAAGAACAATATTACAATTTCCATTTTCATGTCGATAAAAAGTCCTTTAATTTCTAATGAAAAAACAGACGCAGCAAATGTGAGTATGACACAGATCCATTAATCTGTTTTGTTACGTTACCCACATTGTTTGACTCTATTCCAAAGTAATTATCTTTTAAAATATGGAGAGAGAAATCTTTACGATCCCTCTCCCAACATCAATAATTTGAATTATTTTAAAGGAGGAATTATTCGAAATATTTGAAGAGAGTGCACTAAAAATTAATTTTAATCCAATGCATTTAATCAATTTATGATAATCAGTTCAAAAAATGCCGAAAAAAAATGGTTTCAATATTTTTTGACCAGAATCCGGAAATATGAAGACCGATTTAAACCCGTAATTCAAAACTTGAAAAATGTTAACCCGTTTTGACTTCCTGCATAAGTGCGTACCTATGCACCTTATTTATAACCTAAAAATTGGGTAATTATAAATATATATATATATATATATATATATAAATATTTTAAGCGAAACAGATATATTAAATATAATTTAACCAAATTAACGAATATCTACCAGTTTATACTTAAATAATTTAATTATGTTGGAAATATTGTACTACTTGCCCATATTAAGTAAACATGATTTCGTACACGTATATTATTTGTTTTTGATTCTACGTATTGATACAGTAGTTATGTGCTTAAAACCGAATCATTTTATTATAAAAGTTCGATTTGAGAAGTTTATTGGAGTTTTTTTTCCTTCTTTCAATTTTAACAATTATATTCAATGAAAATGAATATGATACATTTTAAAAGTTGTGTAATTGTTTTTTTTATTATAGTGTCTATTTTGAAAGATATACATGCAGGTACTTAATTCATATATTTTTTATTATTTATAATTTATTAGACGTTATATTTATTCCAATTAATATAATATAAAGTACATACCTATTATTTTATAAGTAGTTTTTATGCTGATTTTAGTTTTAATTCCAAATGTATTTTTGGTATTTTCAAATTTTTATAAATGTGATAAAACAGTTAATGTAAAAATGTCAACATTTTTCAAGGGTGAACGTAGAAAATAATTTCGGGAATTATTTTATAAAAATGTAAAATTTTGTATTTTGTGTAGGCAGAGGAATCATACGATATGACAGAGATGGGCAAGCTGCGGCCCCCGAAACGGATGCGACACGCATCTTAACGTGTAAGATAAAAGATATTTTTACCAATATAAAAATAAAATAATTTTATTTATATAAAAATATGTATTTAAAAATGTAATAATTAATAAATTATAATTTTAATTTTTACAATTAATAAAATAAATAGTGTTTCAAATGTTTAATATTTACAAATACATATACATATAGAAATGTAATTATTGCAATATAATTAGGTATATTATCCATCTCTATTGTTTTTCAATGAACTGCAAATGCACGACTAACGTGATACGAGTATACCTGGAATCATGATTTTATTTATACCTACCTAATCTATTTTTTTTTCAATTTTTATCTGAACACATACTATAATAGTACTTATTGCGAACATGCATTTTTACATAATATTTTTAACAATTAAAATCTAAATTTGACTATCTATCTTCAATGTTCTTATTTCACATTTGAATTGCATTTTTTTGTTTTTATTGCATTAAATGTTTCATTTTTACATTCAATTCGCAAAATCTTCTTTATGAATAATAATTAATAACTAAACATAATCTAAAAAGCAACTAAATATACAGATACTTCTATGTCGTAATGTAATCTCCCTACTTTGTTTTGGTATTTCTCTGAATTTAATGTTTTCTACTTTTTTTTTGTTACATACTAAATAGTTATATATTTAAAGTACTTTTCAATAAGTTCATCTTTATAATAACTATATTTCTATCATTTTTATTAGACTTTTTTTCGTATCAAAAATATGATGATAATAATAAATTATGAGTATGACATGATACAGTAATCCTTTATTCACAATGACGATGGCTTAGACCCAAATTTGTGTCATCAACTTTCTTTAAAATTTTCCAAAATACCTAAAACTTACTGATTAAATACCAAAAAACCCAAAAAATCATTTTATCACTTCTCGAAAAATTGTTGCTAATTTCATAATTTCATGTAGGTACAGATCCAAGGAATCTAATAAAACATTCAGTATAGGTCACAAGATATCCTGCAGTGTTCTATCTGTTATGCTAAATACTATAGATACATTAAAATGTTTTTTTTTTTTTTTTAGTGTCGAGTGAACATTGTGAAAGTAAATAAAATTATTAATGATAATTGAATTAAAATTTTTTTTTGTACACATATCTCATTACTACTATTCGTTTTAAAATGTATATTATAACTTTTGTCATTTATGTAGAAATTTTGGAATATAGAACATTTTTAATAAAAATATTGTTCCTAGTTGGTACTTTAAAGAGGTAATTTTTCGATATTTCTAATACTTTCTTTAGGTGTAAAGAAAAACTAATTTTCATAGCGAAATATTTCATAAATTGAATAGGTACAATGATTTGTCATTGATTTAAAATTTAAATATATATATGCATATACATATCTATACAATGTACATACAATTTTATATTTTGAGGTTGATAATAGAAATACCTAAATATTCATCCAACTCATTTTCATGTATTATATTTTATCTATTAAACTAATTCTATATCTAATTGCTATAAATTGTATTCCAATATAAAATAATTAATAAAATGTACTTAAATTAAATATGAATGGTAGCAAATACTATTTTTTAATAGTACCTAATTGTCAAATTTGTTTTATTGGAAGCAATGACTTATCACTACTTTAAAATTTCTAATAAATCCACTGCAACATCTTACCAACGAGTAAAAAGCTTTCATAATTTACTTGCCTTGCTTTAAATATTTACTATTACAGTAATAGTTTTGTTTTTTACACAGCACTCTACTCAAAATAAATTTATACAATGCAATTATTAATCGTTGCTTTCAAAGTTACAAATATAATATTTCCAATACTAGTATCCCAACTGACGAATGAGGTTGGAGTAGAAGAACCTCATTACCGGCTTCTTTTTTTTTTTTTTATCAAATAATGTGATAACAAAATGTTACATTTGTAGATACTAAATTCAGAACTCATTGTGTGACTTTCCTCTATTTCAATTTTAAAATGAACCATTTAAGTTTCTATAAATATTGGTTATTATTTGGTTCTCCAATTGCCATTTAAGGTCATGTGTACAGTAAACGCACACATTTCAGCATATGTGCGTATGCCTATATGTAGACTTCACAATCAACTGTAATACTATAATTATTAAATGTATTTACAGAAATACTATATAGTAGAATTTGTAAGTAATAATTTTGATACAGTAATTGTAATAAATATAATATGTAATGTATGATCTTAATATTTATAAACATAAGTAACTAAAAATATATTCTCCACAACAACACACAAAGATTTGCATTAAACTATTTTTATATTTAAATATTTCGAAGTAACATTATGTATTTATAATAGATGTTAATTATTATGTTATAAACATAATATATTTAAATACAATTTTCCAATGTGGGGGAAGAGTAATGCAACCAAAACAGTTGCTTAGGGCCCCGCGAAAACCATCTCCTGTTTAGAAAAAAATGTTAACTTGAAATATTTTGGGTTATAGTGTGTAATTTAATATTTTAATATAGTCCATTTACTAAATCTAATAAATAACAATATTTATAACTTAACAGTTAAAATTATTATTTTAAATCGCAAATAATGTGTGAAAATTACCATATTTATATTTATATCTAAACGAAGGTTCTTCACAATATATCAACGATCGCAATGCCGCGTCGTGTTCATTTTCTTGTCTAATATTTCAACAATATAGTTAAATTAAAATTAAATGTACAGTCATAGTGTCACGATTACTCCGAAGTTGTTATTAAATTTAATTTAGATATCGAAGAATTAACAACTGAGCAAATACACTATTTTATATAAACTGTGCCCGACCATATTTTTTTTTTCATATTTTTAATTTTAAAGAATTTATAAATAGGCATTTAAATAATTCATATATATTTTCCTGAAGTAAAATTGATACTAAATTAAAATTATAATCAAGTATTTTAAACTTAAATATACAATAATTAATATTATAGAAAAAATGAGATCTTTTTTTCTATGAGTATCTTCTAAACATGTGTATTTATTTGATTCCCTGGCCCGTTATTGCTCGCACGCGCCAAGTATTCCTTCCTCTACTTTTACCATTTTAATCTATTCTCCACTCGATTTCAGATAATTCCGTTTTGTATTCGTTCATACTCTCATGTTTTCTTCGAGCCGAAAGGAAAAATGTATTTTGGAAAACGAAACACATTTGCTATCATTCGAATTTTTCACGCTTTTTTTCCCCAAAACCGAGTATTGCAACCTTTTTTAACGTTATTCTGCGTTTTTTTTTACGTTTTTATGTCTATTTAAGCCTTTATTTTTCCTCAACTTATCCCTGTCCAACACGGGACGTTCGTTACAAATATGTGTATTTATATATATATATTTTATGTATTTACATAATCCATTATCAAAATCTTTTAAATACAAGAAATTTTGATCACATTATCATCTTGATTAAGTGGTTTAGTGGCTTAGAATGTAAGTATATGATATAGGTAACGAACTTCAATTGCTGGTCCAGGTTCGAACTCCATTTCACCGAACCGATTTATTTGCTATTTTTTTCGATCACGACGTCCACGGAGTTAACATAATAGAATATACGTAGTATGTGGGCCTAATTGTAATACATTTTTTAATCGTTATATTCACAATAACGTTTACTACTAATATTTATTGTATTTTTTCTCTTTCGTTTAAACTACCTAAATTATAAAGTACTTACTACCTACCTATTATAGATCCGAATATTTAATTAAATAAATACATTGTGATGAGTCCATATTGTAAGCTAGTATTACTTTATATATTATATATAAAGTATTTCTGTTATAAATCAATATTCTTTAATGTAGGTTTTACAACAGTAATCTATAAGAAAATTTCAATTTTATTACAAAAATTAAAAATTAAATAACTATCTATTTTATATAAAATTTAATTTTTTTAATAAAACTAATTGATATTTTATATTATACATAATATACATTTTTATACGTATATATACCCGTATAGTTAAAGCTAAATTTTAGATTTTCACTATGTATTAAAAACATCAATATTTTATGCCAACTTATTCATGATATTCCATAAAAATAGATTGGCTAATAAGTTAATGATTTGTTTTAGTGAAGCTTTGTGTAAAATGTGAAATTTATTTATTTTTTTGATAAAATGTATTTCATTCATTCGGTAAATAATTTATTTGTATTTGAATAAATAGATAATTATAGCAAAAAATAGTAAAAAATTGAATTTTATAAAAATACATATTAAAATGTATAAATTCCTTATATATATTTTTTTATATTCTTACAGAATAACTATTCTATAACTATTCTTACAGATATATGAAATAGAATAAATCTCATTAAAAATATTGATTTTTTGCACAAATACTACCGTAATTGGGTATGGGATTTTTGTTCCGCACACAATTATTTCCATTTTTTTGGATAATTTGTTTCTTTCTAAAAAAAATGTGCAAAAACAAAACAAAGTATTATACTTGGATTGTTTGTTCCTATGAGGCATTTGATATTTTGTTTTTTTTTTTTTCAAAAAGGCACAATTTTTCGTAAAATATCAACAAAATGTATATGATTGGGAACAAAATATCTCATAAAAACAAAAAATTAAGTATGATACTTTGTTCCTTTTTTGCAATATTTGTACCTTTTTAACTGTTATTGATAAAAAGTAAAAAAAGGAACAAGTTATCCACATTGGGAACGAAAAATACCAAATAGAATTAAAATACTTCATGAAAACAAAATGTGCGCGGAACAAAATACCACCTCACCCCGTAATTAAGGAGATTTTAGGACACTTTATATGTTTTAGGAATATAAGTACAGACATAAAAATTAATATTGAAATAAAACACATGATTATAATATAATCAATAGATATCTCACTTAGTTTAGGGTATTAAAAGCCAAAGGCCATTCGTTTGTCTATACCTATCACGATAGAAAACATTTAAATAATTACTATTTAAAAAAAAAATCCTTGATTCACTACTACATAGACCCAAATATATCTATATTTTACGAAAGGGTTGTAGTGATGGAGATTTCGGGGGAGGGGCTTGTGAACCACCTAACATATAATTGGATTCAACGCTGTACATAGAACCATTTATGGCTGAGAAAATGTATTTGCATATTATTACAAACCTTTATAAACTCCTTTAACTCGTGAATTTATTTAAGTTTTGAATAAATAAAAAATTTTAATTGCATTTCAAAGTATTTTTTTTTTTTTTTTTGATAGGTACTGTTACCTATTTACTAATATTTGAAAATTAAATATGTTATTCAGATTTGGGATTAGCATTGCCACTAGATGGAAAAATATTATATTTATATCAATTATTCCCAAAACATGATTCAACGTTTAGTAAGTAATATACATAAGAAAAACACTTAATTTAATATCATATACTTATGTAATATCTTATATTACTCCGTCTTCTCTCTCAACTATTTTGGGTAGGTCACCCTGGTCCTATACTTCCACTTAACACTATCATCATTACTATCACTACCATATCTTATTCATTTACCCCCACCTTCCTCATAAAACTCACCATTACACCACCCCCTCTTTTTTCGGTCTTCCTACCACCCTCTTTTCGTCAACATATATTTCCTTTACTAAACTTACTACCTCGGTCTCTTCCATATTTAATACGTACTTAAGCCATATTAATATATTCTCCCTCATTTTGTTTACTATTAAAGCTACTCCTATATTACTATAGTCTACTATATACTATTATTTTATACACTTATGCCTTATGTATAATATAATATATAATAATTAATATTAACTATCTATAATAAATAATATTAATGAATCTATCGTTAAATTTTGAACTGCATAAGTTTCTACTGTATTGAACATTTTTTTATAAAGTTTGTGATTTAATTTTTAAGGTCGTATTAAGTATTAATATATTTAAAATTGGTTATGTTCATGATGTTAGCTATAAAATATTATAAAATGTACTTTTTTGTTAGGAAGTATTAATGATTCTTGGCCTATTATGCAAATGTGTAATTATCAATTTATATTTAATCATACTGCAGATGGTCCAATAGTTATTTATCCCGTTCTTTGATTTATATCTACATACCCACGACCGTTGTAATATATTATAAAATATGTATGAGATTATGAAGGATATATTTAAAAATAACTTTTCTATTTTCAAAAAACATTAATAAGACCAAGAGGATGTCTTGATAAATTTAAATGAAATATTATTAATTGTTATTTTTACTTTAGATCCAATTTTAGCAAATTACATATTGTTGCTTACAGAATTTAAAATTAAAGGTAACTTGTTTTATTTTTATATTAAGGGCATTGGAAGCAGTCATTTATTAAGGGATTTTGTTTAGGATATTATTTGATATATTCGTGTTATGCACGAAGCTTTATAAACGTATTTTTTACAATATTTTGATTTTTAAAACATATACAACTATTTTTAAATCCCAATGATTTAAATAGTTGTATTTTTATTTTATATTTAAATTATGTAAATTCGATAAAGCATAGATAACGACAATGATGTGATAGACGTAAAT
Organism: Pemphigus obesinymphae; assembly: GCA_025469235.1. Classification (NCBI taxonomy): domain Eukaryota; kingdom Metazoa; phylum Arthropoda; class Insecta; order Hemiptera; family Aphididae; genus Pemphigus; species Pemphigus obesinymphae. The sequence goes on from JAIPRL010011667.1 coordinate 9,996, forward strand.
TAAAAAACGAGAATATTAAATACACAAAAAATATATATTACTCAAGATATTGAAATTAAGTTAAGGCCGTAATATCTATATCCGTATTCATAACGAACTACACGAGAAAAATATTTTGCTAACAAAAAAAGACGTTGAGATTAAATTTAAGTTGTACAAATGATAAGCCCGAAAAACGTTGTGGGTTGATATCGAGAATAAATGGTTTTGATTTTAAAAGAAGGATGTAAGAAAAATATTTAAATGATATGTTAAGTCTTATTTTCATGCATTATTGAAATGTATTAAAGATAAATATATGGACAAACTTATTTAGGAAAGTATATCTATTCTACAATTATGGCATTTTGAAAAAATCATAAGAATAGTTTCACCATATTTTAATGGTAAAGATGTCAAATATTAATAGAATGACAATAATATGAAACTATTAACAATTGTTTGAGGAATATAACGATTAATCACATCGTTATTTTTAATATCGCGAGCGTAAATAATAACGCTTTTAAATATAATAGGAAGTACATATAAGAAGAGTATAATAAGATAAGTAATATATATACATATAAGATACAAAGCACCAAACAAGGAATAGCCATTCACAAAACTCAGTCGTACAAAGTAGAAACTAGAAAAAATAGCTGCAGACTTCATCCAACTCTTCCAAACCTGTTTAATCTTATAAAAAATAGGACCTTCCTACTCTAAACAATCATAATGACGGGCCAAAATACAATTCAGAACAAATATTATAAAAGAGGAAATTAGGAAGACAGTGACAATATACCAGAGACCGGATTATCAAAAACAGATTCAACCTACAAACCGGTGAAATCAAATTATTACTAGAAAAACATAGAGCAACAGAAAGGTCATCCTTCATATTCTCTTAAAACTCTAACTCCAATAAATTCACTGCAAGGATGCCTAGTGTTATCTTTGAACAACATGTAAAAGCAGATCTCGTCGAAAAGCACCCGGTTCAGATAGGATTCCAAACTCAGCGCTAAAGAGACTCTTATAAAATACTATTTATCATAAAACTTTAAAACTTTTTTACAGTCTTCGTTACAAATACTTTCTTAAAATTCATAAAAGTAACGATAGGAGTGAGAATAGTTCTTTATCCAATTATAAACTATCGAAGTCTACTATATATCCGTACCAAATTAAACATATTTAAAATGTATATCAGGACAAATATTACCTATGCTGGTCCGGTATGAAAGCATATGGCACATATCTCCAAAACTAATTGGATCAAATTTGAGGCGATACTAAATATCGCACTTCAAACCACCACGAACTAACCATGGTCAACACAACACAAAAATCCAAAACTCTTTACAAATCAATTTAATACAGGACGAACACAAAAATCAATTCATATTGTGTTTCCAAAAATCAGAAATTCCAAATTTTCGCATCTCAAAAAAATAGGATTCACAGTTGGATCTCTATAACTTTACAGTCCTAGACAACACACTCTAATAGAGCACAGCATAAGTTAAAAACAAATCATGACTACACCTTTTACTTTAAGAAATAGAAATCAATCCCCACTTAAAATGACCATTTTATCATGAAAAGGTCTAAAGCCATTCTTATCATGCAATGCATTAAACTCGACATCACATTCTTCACTTTAGCAGTAGAACGCCGAGACCAGAAAACCAGAGACGTCTACAGCAACCAAACCAGCAGCAACATCGCGGCATACAAGAAATTACCAAAAAGCGACGAGCAGTCAAGCCACGGCACACAGCTCGACAATCACGAATGAATGTACACAAATTCCCCTCGATGATCATTGAGCAGGCAGGACATAACAACATCGGAAACCAGTCCAACAGCCAGACCGAGAGCAGACCAACACTAACCCGCGAGCTTTCACCATAGAATACAGACTGTATACAAGATTTAAAATACGGTGTGTACTTTTTCTTTGCGTTAATTCAAAAGGAAAAATACTGATGATCGAAAACGAAAAAATCCAAAGCCTAATATCAATAAAAGCGGAAATGAAAACATTCACATGGTCAGCGGGTCAGAATATGGTCCGCGGAATTAAAAAATATGCCTAATATTATCTCATCTACAAAAAATAATCTATAAAAATTAGCATTTGATATTCATTATTAATTCATTTAATACATTTGATATTCATAAAGATGGTTTATCATTTTCTATAAAGGAGATTACGGTCAAACGTCTAAATATTTACCATCGTTTTGTTTTCCCATAGATTATGAAGAATATATTGCGGGTAAGAACATTACTATTTAAAAATACATTGAATAAATTAAAATATATTATGTTTTTTTTTTAGAGGAAATGATTATAAAGATATTTTGTAGAAAATGTAAAGTATAATTTATTTATTACATTGTTTTGTTTTTAATTTTACTTTAATAAACAATTATATAAATATGTTTAAATTAATAAAAGTAATACAATTATTTTAGAGTTGAAATACCTATTATCAAACCAATAGAAATAATATTTTAAAGTAATCTTATTATTAGTTATTTAATTTACTAATAATTTAAAAATAAGTTATTATGGTGTGAAAAAGGTTTCACTTTTGAGTTTAGATTCTGAGTGAAGCGAGAAATGTAATGGTTTTACGATGTGATTTTATTTTTATTACTTTTTATGCTTGTGTACAAAATTTCTACCAGAAGGAGAACTCCCATCTATACAAACTTACCTGGTTTCCGGTATCATATTTCATCTAGTTGGTACTTTGAAAAGGTCGTTTTTCGATTTCTTAAAATTTTTCGATAAACGCGTAAGAAAAAACTATCAAAAAATTAGCATAAAAATCAGAAACACTATTGTGGTAAAATTTTTTTTAACTCCGAAAAGAAATACCATGAAATTCTCATTTGAATACCTTTTTAATTTTTTAAACATTTTGATATGAAATGTGTTTGGATTTTGGAGAAATAATAGATTTATAAACTTATCAACTAATAATTTTCACCAAATATGTATATTAGCACATTATGAGAGCAAATCAATTATGGAATTTTTATAAATTGTAAGCTATTTAATTATTTATTTAAGGCGGCTCTCTGCTTCATCAATTTTTCATCAAAACGACCTAAGCGACTGACAAATTTTAAGATACTTATATTCGTTCTATTTAAAAAATGTAAAGATGTTTGAATTGGTGAACAAGTTTACTT
>JAIPRL010011668.1:0-13185 GCA_025469235.1 Pemphigus obesinymphae
CCGAAGCTACGCTCAGAATCGTTTTATTGAATGCAATGATTTATCATTGCTTTCAAATGCAATACATCCACCAAGAGTATCCTGCCCAGTAGCGAAGTGCATCCACCCATACTGACACCCGACGAGCAAAGTGCTTCCACCCCCTACTGACCGCCTTTTTTATTAATTAAAATACAATTCAGAAAAAATTGTTAACTATATCTATGTGCAACAAAAAAAAAAATAATAATAATAATAATTCTAATACATTTTTAACAAAATAAAAAAACAGCACTTCTATCGACAAAGACATAAATTTAAAGTCAGTAGACGAGTAGGCGATGATATAAATGTATAAATCAAATAAAGCTAAAATATTTACAAAATAAGTATAAAAAAATGTATTCATATACAAATATGTGAAATTAAATAATACCAATTTAATCAAAAATTCACTTCATGAATTTATATCTTACCAAAATTAAATTATTAATATTAGATAAAAAAGTTTTAATTACAATATAATATAATATAGTAAATTCAATTAATATAGCAGAATGAGTCTGAAGAGAAGATTCTGAAATGTATCAAATTGGTTTTGAGAGAATAATATATTTTAATATATATATTATAATGTTAATTTTACATTAATAAATTTGATATCAAATAGAAAAGTTCGGTTACAATTTAATAATGGCTTAGTAATGCGTCTCTTCTTGTATATAACTAAGCTATAACAATATTATCTACGTATTGTTATACAGTAACGTCATATTTTTTTTCGTCAGTGCGAGCTTTTAGGCAGGGCAAATTTAAAATTTTCAGCGAGCCGTTTTAAAAATTCAGGCCATGTTTCATTCCAATGCTATGAAAATACTTCTTTAAAAACGCAAATATGCAAAAAAAATATAACTTTTTTGGTCGGCACAATTATAATTATGGCGGCGCATTAGAGCATTGGCAGGCCATTTTTAAATTAGTGGTGGTGTAGTTGCACACCCTGTGCTTCCCCCAAATGACGCCCCTGCTGATATATATTTTTGTATGTGAACATTATAATAATTTAATGTTGTATGTTATATTAGATATATGGATTTTTTTTCGAAAAATAATACATTCCTTAATACTCAAAGATCAAACTGGAATTTGGACGACGGGTATTCATTGTATTTGGGCAATAATATACTCACGGAAGTAATTCCTGCTCGGACAGGAGGTACAAGTTACTACCATCGTTTAAGATTGATGCTTCACGTATTAGATGACCAATTTTTGGAGTGTCCTTCTCGTATCAATAATAATATTGTAGTACGTGACAAATTTACTTTGTAGTTGAATGATACTTTTTCCCAAAAACATATTATCAATCTACCTATATTTTCTCAATTAACTTGACTTTTTTTAAATTTAAACCAAATTTACTGTAGAAATATTTGATAACATTTAATTTGGAAAACTGTCATACAATCACATTTTGTATTGGCAAAATTAAAAAGATGAAGTATCAAGCTCAATATTAATGGGAAATATAGTATAGTATAGTCATATAGTTTTATTTATTAAATACTGATAAGTTACTTAATAACAGATATAAATTAAATCCCAATTTCTACAAAATAATTTGTTTTTATTCAACAAATACGTATTTCGAAAACAATGTTTTCATCTTCAGTGTTAAACAACTACATTGTTTTTCGAAAACATTATTTTCAAAATACGTATTTGTTAAATAAAAACAAATTATTTTGTAAAAATTAAATTTTTATTTATATTTATAAATAATTCCACAAGTAACTCCAAAATACTTAATAACACATAATTAACTTTCAATATTTAACGTGTTTATTGGGCATGTTTTAGATAATGATAAATAATCCAACCGAATATTATGCATTCAGAAGTAGATCATTAATCGTACCAGATACATATTCAAAAATTCAAATTACTCCATTTGTGAAGAAAATAAATAAGAACTTAATGTGGCGTTCTCCGGAAATCAGAAAATGTTATCTACACAATGAAAGAAATTTAACCGTATTTAAACAGTATTCCGAGTCAAATTGTCACAATGAGTGTATAATAAATCAAACTATTTCCATGTGCGGCTGTATTCATTTTGAAATGTCGTGTAAGAGTTTAAAATTACAATACAATTAAACTTTTTCTGGCCATTTTATATTATAATGATTTATCAGTTTTAGTGGCATCTACTGATATAGAAATATGTGGTCCATCTGAAGCAATTTGCAAGATAAAAGCAATACGTAATAATACATTTATATATATATTATTAACTATTTATTATTATTTATATAATATTATTAGTATATAGTATATATAATAGTATAAATATTCACTAAACTTACATTATCAAACTTTTTAAACTTGTATACATAGGTATTATTATAAATAATTTCAACTAATAAAAGCTTAGTTGTAATAATAAATCGTTTTCAGTTAAAGATGTACATTTTGTGTTAGTCAATACTAAATATTATATAATATTACCTATATTTCAGTAGTATTTTAATATTTTTTTTTTAATTACAAGTGAAAACTTAATTATTTTTATGTTTAATTGTCAAGAAAAGTATAACTTTCCACAAAAATACAATTTTTTATTTATTTAAAAATGATATTTTTCAAAAAATTGAAATGCAAACAAAAAAATTCTATTTCGAAATTTTCAAATTGTTCAGGAGAACATTATTAAATTTCTAATATTAATTTAGAATATTATTCTATTAATATAATATATTAATGCAATTCTCTGTAACTCATTCAATAATGATGATAATTCTAAACTAGTTCATTCTAATTTCAAAATATTGTCTATAAAAATAATAATATTGATATATAAAAGTACTTTTTTTAAATTGTTCGTTTAGAACCTATTTATTCTGAGCCTATGTACTATTAGTTGATTTGACTCATTGACTCAAAAATAAATTAATATAATCTAATTTCAAATGTAATTTTTATAATCTTACAAAGTTAATATTACTTTCTGGTAAAAATTTAAAAATTAAAATAAGATTCTGTCAATTAAGAATGTTCACACAATTGTAATTTTCAATAATGAATACTATGATATTATATTTAATTTTTATTAATATTTATATAAATATATATATATATATATTTATATTAATATATATATATATATATATATATATATTATTATGTTATTATTGTAGAAGAAACATATAAACCTAACATCCAAATATTGTGTAATTGTTTGCCAACGTGTACCGTTATTGAATATGAAGTAATACATACTTCTCATTATGATGATTGGACCTATATGAAAGCCACAAATTTAACAAAAAATAAGTACGTATTTTTTTAAAAATCGTTTATATATACAATTATAACTATAAGTGACTATATATTAGTATATATATATATACTAAAGATATGTATATTCATGTGTATCTAATTAACTATCATTTTTTAGTTCTAGAGGTGCTACGGTTGAAATCACTTTCAAACATCCTTATTTCATAGCTTATAAATCCGCATCAATTTTAAACTTTTACTCGCTAATAAGTAAGTTTTTTTATTGGAATTCAACTATAAATTTGTTATAGAGTTCGATAATTAGTTTTATTAATAATTTTAATTTTATGGAGGAAAAAAATAAGTTAAATAAGTATGGGATGAAAATACTTTCCTCGTCAAACAGAATGAGTACTCGTGGTGGATGTATCGCATTTGAATGCGACAAATAAATAAATCATTTGTTTCAACAAATACTATAAAATTAGATTTAATTCATTCCCTCCTTTAAAACTTTTGTTTTTATAAATATTATTTAAAATCTGAGCTCTCCTTACCCTTTCCAAATCATTGTGTATTAACCAATTTATTTAGATACCTGATCATTCTGGTATCAAAGCAAACAAGAGAGATGTTTTCCTTAGTACATCCACTAAAAATGTTTTTCCACAATATATATTTGAACTTCCTCACGCGGATTTAACTATTTACACGGATTTATCAAAACTCAAATGATCTAATGATCAAATAGTGACTGTGAAAAATTGGTATAGAACTATTTCTTCTCCTGTTTCCTCAATCTTATTTTATCCACATATTATAGTATTAAAAGCTACCTCTGATGAGATCTTTTCTCCCTATATTCACGCTTTTAATTAGGTCTCAATTACAATCTAGAACACACAAAATGTAAGCACTCAGTGTACGACTTTAAGTAGATTATTTTTGTTTGTCCTTTCTTTTTTAATTTAAGAAATATTTTAAAAACTAAAATATAATTTCTTGTCAATTTTTCTTACAACAATTTAAATTCAATCAAACCCGAAATAATCTTTGAGATTATTTCATTCTTTAAAAATGCGTGTTTTGTCTGTAGTCAATCTCTTTTGTATTTTATTTCATGTAATTTGCACATGTTATTGTAATTTTAGTTTATAGTTATAATTATATTTTAATATTTAGTTGTGATTGTTGTATAGATTTTTGTTTTACTAAATATAGTGTAACTTTAATAATGACAATTAAAACCTAATTTATAAAATTCCCTCCGGCGTAGGGAAAGTGTCGCCCCAATCACGCAGTACCATTCTTAAGATACTGCAATAACCATCACTCAGGCCTTAAGTGGCTGGGATGTTCTGGTCCTCCAGGTTAGGTGTTACTGCGATGGACCAACCCTCCCCCATCCAGTATAAAAAAATTCACTGGTTAAGAAACTACCTAAAAATAAGCCTCGGATATGGACTAATTTTTTGGACAAACAACTGGAACCAGGAAACGGAATATAATGGGGATCATAGATCGTTAGAACTTTGAACATACCGGGTGCATTGTAATATGTTTTAGATACAGTTAAATTATTTAAAATACAACTATTAACATTACAAGAAGTTAGATGGCCAAATAATGGTAATATAACTAAAGAAAAGATGTCCTTATTCTACAGTGGAACAAATAACGAAATAAGGAAAAACGGAGTGGGCATCAAAGTACACAAATGTTTGCTACCGTAGGTAAAAAGCTTTAAACCAGTAAACGACAAGAAGTGTTATGTAATCCTAAAGGGAAAATATTTTGATGTTGTAGTAATATCTTGTTATGGTCCAACTGAGGAAAAAGCAGTTGAAGGAAAAGACAATTTTTACGAAGAACTGGAAGATGTCTATTACAAACTACCTAGATATTGTATTAAAATATTTATAGGGAATTTTAATGCCGAAATCGACCAGTAGACTATGTTTAAACCAACGATAGGTAAAGACAGTCTTCATAAAATGAGTAATGATAATGGAATGCGACTTATCAACTTGGCAATGTCAAAAGAGTTGGTAATCAGTAGTACTTATTGTCCCCGGAAGAACATACACCAGCACACATAGGTATCGCCATATAGAAAAACCAAAAACCAGATATATCATGTAATGATCAGTAAAAAACATAAGAGTGATATAAGTAACGGGAGAAGTTACAGAGGCGCTGAAGCGGATACCGACAATTATTTGTTAATAGCTCAGTTCAAGATAAGGTTTGATACAGAAGACTTGCTGGCCCCTGCACCGTAAGGAAAAAAAACGAGTTCTGATTGAATAGTACTGTATATATTTTATATGGACTACCCGTCGTAATAATATGATACAATATTTAAAATATAACAATATGTTTAACTAGATTTATACTTTACAATCAATTGGATGGGTACGACCTATAAGGCCCACGTCCAAGAGAGACGCTCCCTACATCCAAGCTCTCAGGCCAGATACCCAGCCTAACACCCAGGATGGATTCGAGAGAGGGTGGTACAACGTTCAAGTGGCCGATCTGGGAGGGAACGAAGGGCGGCACAACGTTCAAGTGGCCGAGGGGGGAAGAGGGGTTGGTGCAACGTTCAAGTGGCCGTTGGGATAAGAAGGGTTGTTCGGCCGTGTTCCGTGGTTGACTGGTCCGGAGCTGAATGGGGCCGCTGAAGTCGCCGTGGTCCAGTAGTCCGTGATCACTGTAGTCACCGTAATTGCCGGGGCTGCCATGGTCCAATGGTTCGTGATCGCCGTGTTCGCCTTGGCAGCTGTTTGTCGTATACTTGGCGGTCTCCAGTTCTTATCATATATTATAATGGTATAATTTATGATTTATGAAACTGGAGAATGAAGTGTCGATCGGTTCGCCGCGGAGCCTATTTATGCGCCTTGCGCCCGATCGCCGATTGCCATTTTTTAAATCTCGATGTCTTGGTTTTATAACTCCGTCTCGCGTTGAGAGTTGTTTTATAATTACATAGTAATTATTAATTATACTACTTTAGTTCTTATCTCGTGTTTTATTCGTGTTTGTTTTTCTTCGATTTCATCGACTTGCCGAATCCGCCGGATTATCTAAAAATAAAAATTAAATATTTAATGTAGAGAGACTAAGAAACCAAGAAAGAGCAAGACAATATGAAAAACCCGGAATGAGTTAGAAAACAATAAAGAGCAGAATACAGATATAGAAAGTATGTACCATATCTCAATATAGAAAATCACTGTAACCGAATAAAACAAATCATAACAGACAGCACAACAGTAGCTATCGAAAATGCTACAAAACAAAAAGGAAAACGATGGTTCAATGATATATGTCGAGAAGCAATAAAGAAATGAAACGAACTTGGAAAAAAGATGTTACAAATTCCATCTGAAGAAAATAAAATTGACTATGAAAACTGGATAAGAGACCCACAAAATTTTAAGAAGAGAAAAAAGAATTAATATGAAGATGAAAATAACAGAAATAGATGAAAATAGAAATAACCACAGAAAAATTCTTCGAAAACAGTAAGCAAATAAAGGAAGGATTCAAACCAAAGGTAAAAATACAAAATGCTAGTAAATGAAAAGGGAGAATTAATTATTGATAAAAGAGAAATAGTAGAGGTATTCAAAAAACATTTCGAAACACTTTTGAACAGACAAGGACAAGGTAGCACAATTGATGTTCCATACTGCAGAACCTAATAACGAGGAACCGAAACTGGAAGAAGTAACAAGGATAATAGAAGTACTAAAAAATAATAAATCACCGAGTTAAATAAAATACCAGCAGAATTGCTAAATAAGGCTGGAAAGGATTTAATAAATACCATGCATAGAGTTATTAGAGAGATATGGAAAAGAAAAACTATGTCCGAGAAATGGTGTAGAGCAATTTCCTATATTCAAGAAAGGAGATCCAATGTTAGTGTCAAGCTATAGATATATATCGCTATTAGGCACAATATGAAACAAGTATTTAGAACACTGTTAATGGAACGAATTAGTCCATATTCAATAAAAATTGTCGGGAATATCAATGTGGTTTTAAAAAAGGAAAATCAACTATTATTGATCATATATACATACCATCATACAACTAGCGGAGAAAGACTATGAATATAATAGGGATCTCCATATGCATAGACTTCAAACAAGCGTAGGATTCCATTAATAGACAAGAGTTATGGAAGATACTAAGATATCTTAGTATTCCTCAAAAGTATATAGACTTAATAAAAATGTGCAATAGCAAGACTATGCTGAAAGTAAAATATCAACAAGAATTATCTAAAATGTTCGAAGTGAAATCTGGCCTTCGCCAAGGAGACGCATTATCTCCAATGATATTCAACATTGCCCTCGAATGGGTAGTGAGAACAGCTAACGAACCACGGAAAGTGGAAGAAGGTAAAATAGAAGTCATTCTCGCTTATGCAGATGATGTGGTTATCTTGGGAAATTCCGGAGAGGAAGTGGTGCAGACCACAATAAAGCTTTTAGAAGCAGGTAAGATGTTGGGTCTAGAAGTTAATCAAAGAAAAATAAAATATATAAACATATCTCGGAAAGATAGTGATGAATCTAGCCTACAATTTGGGCCATATCTATTTGAAAAAGTAACATTGTATAAATATTTAGGAGTAAATATAAACAGCAAAAATAATGTACATGAAGAAATAAAAGAACGAGTAGCTAGTGTGAACAGATGTTATTACAGTTTATTAAATCTATTCAGATCAAAGTTATTATCGAGAAAATCGACTATAACTTTATATACAAGCTACTTAAGACCAGTGTTGACGTATGGATGTGAGTCGTGAGCTACTACAAAAGACGATAATTTAAATTGAGTACTATAGAAAGAAAAATACTCCGAAAAATATTTGGCTCAGTTTATAATATGGAAAGGAGAACGTATGAAAGAAGACACATGAAGGACCTACAAAATATGTATGGAAGGCCAAATATCCTATCGTATTGCAGAAGTAAGAGGATTGAGTGGGCTGAGCATGTATGGAGAGTGGAAGGAAAAATTATAAAACGTGTCACAGATGATAGAATTGTAGGGAAAAGGCGTATACGAAGACCCAGAACAAGATGGAGAGATGTTGTGAAAAAGGATATAACAATAAACCATGTAAGTGTAGAAATAGAGGACAGATGGAGTGAATTATTGGTGGCAACGATGAACCTGCAAGGACCGCTAAGCTGATAAGAAAGAAAGAAAGAGAAGCTAATAAAAATAATAATATTAATTTTAACAGATTACTATTCTAAACTCTACGCCATGAGAGAACGCAATTTGGCGGCCATAAACAAGTATACATACAAATCTATTCTTATCTATGGCCGCCGAGTTTCGTTCTCTCATGATGTAGAGTATACATATAATATTTAGTAAAGTATTTTTTTCAACAAATAACAACATATATTTATTAAGGATTCGAATTTTGAAAGAAAGAGCTTTTTTTTAATTAACCCATGGTACTCAATTTTTAAGAAATTTTTAGATAACTTTCGTAGTTTGTTAGACTTTATTTTCACCACTAGATTAATTCATATCTGCGCCGTTATCTTCAAGCTAGCAGTGGATATATGTTCGAATGTTTGTTAGAGTTTATATTTTTGGATTAAATTTAACATACCCGAAGAGATTGTTTTTCGTAATGTCCGTACGTCCGTATCTGACTATCCTGAAAATTCGTTGATATGATTATATTTATAATTGTTTTTATTTTATTAGTTTTAAGTTTCTATACATAAATATCTATAGTAGATTAAACAAATTGTTTTAAATTTTTTGTGGAATTATAGTTTGTTGTTCAAAATATATTTAAAAACCCAAAAAGTTAGGTTAAGTTAGCATGTTCGCAGAGTAGGCTTTCTAACTTGCTATGTAATCGGTATCTATAGTTTTAAATGCCTGTACCTATAGCATGTGTATTCATCTTTATACGATCTTTATCTTTATCCATTATTCATTGGAAGTAGTTTATAAAGTCAACAAAATACTAAAGTGAAACTTTGAAAGTTATTTAAAAATTGCAAACATACTGACTAGTGTGGTTTAATCTAAAAATATAAGGTATAACAAACATTTAAACGTATATACACTGCTAGCGTGAAGATAACAGTGTAAACATTAAAATTAATCTAGGGAGCGAAAATTATGTCTAACAAACTTTTAAAGTTGTCTGACACAAGGTTGCCAGGTGCGGTTTATCGCCAATTGGACTATAAATCAGTTGTAGAATAGTGATTTTTGGCGATTTTCATTTTTCGTTTTAATATATATTATATAGGTTAAAAATGTTTTAATTCAAATAACAATTTAAAATTTTTTGTTATCACGAAATACTAATAAAAAAAAAGTACAAACACAACGTACACAACTTATATGCCAAAATAATATCAAAGTAGAAAATATCATATATATAAATAAATACCTAGTTTCTACAAAATAATTTGTTTTTATTTAACAAATACGTATTTCGAAAACAATGTTCTCATCTTCAGTGTTAAACAACTACTGTTTTTAGTAGTTGCTTGTGTTTCAGTAGTTGTTTAACACTGAAGATGAGAACATTGTTTTCGAAATACGTATTTGTTAAATAAAAACAAATTATTTTGTAGAAACTGAGTATTTATTTATACACATAAATAATTCTACAAGTAACTCAACACCAAAATAGAAAATATCATATCATATTTTCACAAATATCATGTCGCTTGTTATCATATATAAATATTATCTTTAACCGTGTTATCAACTAAGATTATTTAAATTTCAAATTTCAATTCGTAATTCGTATCTTTATTCATTTTGAAGTTGGAGGTACCTAGTACAAAATCATATACAATAAACTTGTGCGGTGGGCATAAACAACTTTTTTGAACTATTAAATTACTTAATTATATAGTTTTTGGAAAATTACATAAATTAAATATTTATAATCTATGGTATAATTATGTGACGTAAATTTTGCAAATTTAATAATGATTCCTTTTTTTTTTTTTGCTAATTGATAAGATAGAGAGATATGATAAAATGGGGTAATCAACTTGGCTATTTTGGGCTACTTGAGTGCGCTCTATTGGCACTATGACTGTTTAAAATCTGGCAACCCTGATCTGACAGTTACTACTAAATTGAGTACCAGGGTGATATTTTTACTATTTGAATTTCCAGTTCCCTTACTATAATTTATTATTTAATCATTTACATTGTTTATATTATTATGTTGTTATTGTATAGTGCATACAATTCTGATTTTATACGTTTTATTACTTTTCAAAATATTTAAAATACTCTATTAATAATAGTGATAGTCATATTAATGTAGTTTGATGTATTTTTTTTTTTTTTTACAGGTACAATTGGAGGAATGTTAAGTTTACTTTTAGGAATGAATATCATTAACATTTTTGAATTATTATACGTTATAATTCAAAAAATTTATAATTATACTCATAACATGTTTGATAATCACTAATCGTTAGTACGATTACGAACTTTTTCTTGAATAAAAAACAATGTATAATGTGCAATATATACTCACTCTTTACTATTCCCAAAATTAAAATCTCAAAATATATGTTTACTAATTCTATTCTTAATACTTGAAAATTAAAATTTTTTAAAAAGGTAATCTTTATTGCTTATAATATAATATCTAGAACTATTTTATAACACTGTTGTTTATTATTTTCAAATTCTGAGTACAGTAATTAATGTATTGGCTTTACGATGATGTATTTTTTTTTAATTTTTTTTTTTTTTTTTTGTTATGTCTATACTATCTGTAATGTAAAATTGTATAATAAAAAGTGTTCCGATCATTACATGTAGCACTATTTTCTGATAACAAATTGTACCTAATTAGTACTATTAATAGGTAATTTTTCGATTTTTTTTAAAAATATTTTCAATAAACGCAAAGAAAAAAACTACCACAAAATTAGCATAAAAATTGGTAAACATGATTTTAGTAAAATTATTCATAATTCCGAAAATATTGATGTAAGTCATGAAATTTTCACCACAAACGTATATACGTATACAAAATATAAATTAATTAATTAATTCATAAAAAGCTTAATTTTAGGTTTTAAGACCTAAGAATGTAATACAGTGTTAAAAGTACGCCATTTTAGTTACATACAAAAAAATTTAAAAATCGGTATGTACAATATTTTTTAATAGCCATTTCAATTCTTTTTTTTTTTAATACCAATTATATTTTTTCGATATTTTAGTATGAAATATATTCAAATTTCGAGGAAATAATTGAAACAGACCGATTTTATTCTGGTCTGCCTCATGAATTATTAGAACAAATGATTGTTGCTAAAGTCTTTTATTATGAACATATATATGTTACGGTAAAAGTACGAATACCGGTTAAACCTAGGATTTACCGGTAAATCCTAGGTTTCGTCGACTACTGTTGGTAAAACCTAGGATATACAAAATTGTTTAGTCAAACCCCAAATGATTTTTGTAGTTCGGACTTTTACAAACGAGATTCGGTAAATCTTAGGATAAACAATCAGTGTTAATAAAAGTCCGAAATTTTTTACCAATTATGTTATTAATTATTAATAATTATTATTATTTAAATATATTATAGGTACTAGGTACATTAATTACTAGTATATTATTTTTATTATGTGATTTTACGGGCTGAAGAATTTGCGTATTGCTTACTCGATATTTTCACTCTTTTCGGTGCACCAAATATACTCCACTCGGACAATGGGACATGCGTGAAGTTGGCCCCCCCACATTGTCGGATCAACCTCGAACCGACGCCAATATTTTGCAAATAATTTGCAAATATTTGCAAATTGGTTTTCAGAATTTGCAAATCACTCCTAGCACCCGTAAACGACGTTTGTTTACCTGGGGGGCCAACTTCACGCAGCCCCCCCACCTTGTCGGATCGATCCCGGACCAACGCCATTATTCTGCAAATTAGTTTTCAGAATTTGCAAATCACTCCTAGCACCCTAAAACGGCATTTGATTGCCAGGGGGCTAACTTCATATTACTTCAATTAATAACATAATTGTTAAAAAATTTCGGACATTTACTAACACTGATTGTTTATCCTAAAATTTACCAAATCTCGTTTGTAAAAGTCCGAACTACAAAAATCATTTGGGGTTTGACCAAACAATTGTGTATATCTTAGGTTTTACCAAAACCAATTGGTAAATGTCTAAATTTCGGACATTTACCAACAGTAGTCGACGAAACCCAGGATTTATCGGTAAATCCTAGGTTTAACCGGTATTCGTACTTTTACGTAACATATACATACAATGTTTAATTTAATATATTCAGATGGTTTGTTTATACAATATTTACAATATAAGGCGGGGGTTCGATGGGAGGAGATACACAAATTGCCTCTTAGAGCCACACATCTGGGAGGGACGTTCCCTAACAACCCTACTTGGAGAAGCTTATCGACGAGCTCGCGATATCCTTCAATAAAAAAGAAAGGTCTGTTGCAGTTTTCTTAGATTATGAAAAAGCATTCGACAAAGTGTGGCATCAAGGTCTCCTTGCCAAAATGCTCAAACTCAACCTACCACTTCAACTGATCAACATCATCAGGTTATTTCTGGAAGACAGGTCCTTCTGTGTAAAGCAGCAGGATACTTTATCTCAATCTCGAAGAATTTCGGCCGGAGTCCCACAGGGATCATGTCTTTCCCCCCTTCTCTTCAACATCTATATCAACGACTTGCCTTCTCTACCAGGAACTCGCATCAACTTATATGCGAATGACACGATGTTTATACATTCCAGTATGAGCAAACACTACGCTGCTCAAAAAATCCAAAACCAACTGGACCTCACCACTAAATGGCTAAAAGATTGGAGAATTACCATAAACTCAGGAAAAACAGT
>JAIPRL010011669.1:0-13184 GCA_025469235.1 Pemphigus obesinymphae
ATTGATGATTGTACCAGCAATACAAAATATTCGATAGTTACCGCAAATAAAAACCCGAGTACTTATTTTATTATTGTATTTTATATTATTTATTGTTTGTTCCAATAACATAGAATATTGATAAACAGTTTAATAATAATTTAAATAATTTCTTGTTATGATTTATTAAAAATAAATCAACTATTACACTTAATATTAAGGGTTAGGTACCAAAATATTTAAGATTATTTAGCGTAACAAGGCCGCAAGGCAAACAAGACCAATTCGGATTTAGAAAAAATACGGGTACGAGGGAAGCGATATTGGTTTTATGATTAAAAATAGAAAAAAAGAATACGGAAAGATAAATGGACGTTTATTACCTTTGTTGACATTGAGAAGGAATTTGACAATGTTAACTGGGAAATAATGTTCAAAATGCTGAAAAAAGCTGGAGTTGCAACCACGGAAAGAAAATTGCTCTATCAATTGTATAAAAATGAAATAGAATTCATAAAAATGGGAGATATAAAAAAGATACAAAAAGAGTCTAAGATAAAGAAAGGTGTTAGACAGGGATGTACGTTATCACCTTTAATATTTAATGCTTACATTCAAGAGGCCATAGATACTATAAGTGATAGAACACAGCTAGGAATAAAGGTAAATGGCTACAGAATAGACATGCTGAGATTCGCGGACGATATTGCAATAATAGCGGAGAATGAAAAAGATCTAAAAAAGATTTTAGTAACATTGGAACAGGTAATAGGAAAATGATTTACATATGAAAATGAACGCAAAGAAGACGAAAGTCCTAGTATGTAGTAGAGACAGTAACATAAGAACAAGAATGATGATGAAACTATAGAACAAGTAGACGATTTTATATACTTGGATAGTACGATAAGCTCAGATGGGAAATGCAAATAGGAAATAAGAAAGTGAATATGCCAAGCTAAGGTGGCATTTATAAGAAAAGAAGTATTTTTACTTAAAAAAACATTGATCTTAACATCAGAAAGAATCTATTAAAAACGCATGTCTGGAGAGTTATGTTGTACGGATGCGAAACATGGACTGTTGCAAAAGAAGCAAGGAGTAGAATAGAGGCATTCGAAATGTGGTGCTACAGGAGAATGGAAACGATAATTTGGACTGATAGAATTACTAATGAAGAAGTTTTAGAAAGGGTATCTGAGAGCAAATCAATATGGAAGAGTATACAAAAAAGGCGAAATGAATTAATAGGTCATATCCTAAGACACGATGGGTTGTTATTACTAATCTTGGAAGACCTATTGCAATTCATAATAGAAGATCAAGGATGTAATTCATATCAAAAGTTGAAGAGGAAGGCTATAGTGATAGAGAAACATGGAAGTTGCTGCAAACCAATCATTAGATTGAGTACTGCAGAAGAAGACATCCCCTGGAAGAATAATTATACCGTAAACATATAAATACGGCGATATGAACTGCGTTTTCCTCACCTCCAGTCCATCGATCAAAAACGAACTTTGCGCGAGACAGAAATAAACTACTCTGAGGAATATCGTGGAATAAACGTTACACGCATTTGTTTATCTAAAGGTTTTGTCGCGTAGTTTTATTGCTTTTTAATCATATATGTATATCAGGTTATCATAATAACCATATATAGTAGAATATGATTTATTATAAAATTATTTTAGATATTGTTAGTTTGTTCTTTCGTGAAACCCCTTAATTTCTATCTGTCTCTTGTTATTTAACAACACTGCTTTTGGTTTCACTCTCTGAGCGCAGTGTACATAATATTATAATACCTATAATATATTATGTCTATGAAAAATAAACAAATTGACTGTACCAAAAATTAGTACAATATTATTATTGAGCGGCCACACTACTGCCCCCAGCTAACGGAAAGTCTTTAATTCGAAACGTTAACATCGTTTCCATCTTATTCAATGAGTTCAATAAAAATAATATAATATCACGAGAATAGTATGTGTTGTTTATTACCGAATTGGTTCCGAACGAGAAGTTTTTATCGGGAACGTAATAGACCGGCTGCTCGGGCGATGATTGACGTGGTCGAGCACCATCCGGTCACATAAATAGAGTATTATTTGATTCCCGTGGAAAGATGAAGAAGACGATCTATAGTCGGACATTAGGAAGTGTGTGGATTGTTATCTGACCTTCCCGGATATTCCGTGAGTAAATCGGTCTGAACGTCTCAAAAATATCGTTCCGAGACTTTTCTGGCAGGGAATTCGTGCTATTGGGGTAAATAATTAGACTCGGGAGAGTTATTATGAACAAATTTAATGAAGAATTCTGTAAATTGCCTGCGTTTTTCTGAAACAAGTTAAAAAGAACTCATCTAACAATAAATACAGATAAAAAATTTAAAAAAATGTACTCTGCAGATATGCATACTGTTGTAATGTATATATATATATAATACATATATATAAAATTAGGGTATTCATTTATCCGTTTCATTATACTTATTACCTATAATTATAATTAATACGATTACACTATTATAGTGGACAATTCTGCAAAGCGCAATTTAATAACTTTCTTAACTAGTTAATGTGTTGTTATACAGTAATGAAAAAATTACATTAAAAGTTATAAAATGTACTGTTTATGCAATTTACTACATTTATTTAGTAGATATTATAATATTACATTTGAAATCGACGAAAAATCATTGCATTTATAAAACGATTTTGAGTGGAGTTCGATGTAACACATCACTATTATATATCTACTGAGAAAAAGAATTACATTTTTGGCGTTACCTATATTATAATATTTTTGTAATACGAGTCAATAATAATATTAATAATATTTTAATAATAAAAACACGACACCTTTAGTTATCGTTTTTCGGATATATAAAATATTTTCGTTATATAAGGTAAAGAAGAACATCCTTGAAAACACGTCAATTTTATGGTGTTATGCATAGGAAATTATATCAACATTTAATGTGAATTGAAATCTAACAATTGAAAAAAATTTAAATACATCTAAAAAGTAATTTTAAAATAGTTTTATGTCGGTAACGTTTTTATTATTGAGTAATAATAAATGAACATTGAAAGACGTCTATTTAAAGACCAAAAAACCTGATAAAATTAAGGGTACAATAAATGTTCCGATTTTAATTGTGAATATACCTATATTAAGATTCTTGGTACGTTCTTTAATAAAGAATGTACGGAACAATGTGTTCATATTATGTTTTTTTTTTTTTTAATAATAAAGGTTTGCAAATGAATAAACTTTCAAAAAGTAAATCCATTTTTTTAAATTCTTTTAGGAAAAATATTAAAATTTATTCTTTCCAAAATTCTCCAGTGAAAAAACCCACAGAATCTTAATATATAAATTCACTATCGAAAAGGCTACATAGGTACCTACTCCGAAACTCCTACTCGAAAAAGTTATTTCCGGCAAAATAAATGATGAAAATAAACATCTTTGTAAAACCAATATTATGGCTGACTTATTCTGACTTCGTTCAAATAGTAAATAGATAGAAAGTAACTTATAACTTGGTCGGAAAGTTAAAATTCAGTTAAATTTTTAAAAATATTTATCATAAACTTTAGTTTATTCATATTGTATACTATTAACCGTAATGAATTAAAATTAAAATTATTTGAGCTATAAGAAATGTATAGGTATAAGTTTTGAGAAAACCAAAAAAATTACATAAAAACAAAACGATATATTATAATTTAATGGGATTGAAAAATGTAATATTAACTAAAAAATTACTCACTAAGTACACCGTCAAAAGTTAACCCCAAAATTAATATTAAAAAAACCAAAATGCTTAATATAACTAAATAAAAACTAACTTAACTTGAACTTTTTAACTGGTCATAATGCCTAACTATGAGAAATAATATTTCTATTAATAATAATATTATATTTCTGAAATATATATGTATCTATACAGAGAATTATTTCAATATTATAATCATATATAGCCTGAGATTTACCAGTACTGCAAGTGGGTATATAAAAAATCCAATATTATAATATTTTATATTCTGAATAATGTTTATTTTTTTTCTGTCAACAACTTTCCGATCGAAAGGTTTTATCCATTCATTTCGTGTGCTTCCGGTCGAATAATTAATCAGAATGGTAGGCACTTTGAAATGTTCATTATTTAGTAAACACGAGCATTAGAAAAAAAAAAAAACCGGTTATTATTATTACAGTTAATATTTATTTCACCACTATAATATATAGGTAGTGAGGTATAATTTATTCAACTCGTAATATTTATAACCATTGATTTTATAGTAAAATAAATTTTCTAAAAAAAAAAAACCTTGAAAATGCATGTACGCTAGCGCTGAAAAAAACCAATGTATTATTGTGACCAATAATCTATTTTTATTTAACGAAAAATATTTAAAAAAATCATTTGACATTGTCAGAACGACAATCTCGTATAGTGCAAAGTTGACATTATTAGAAAATTGTTTATTATAAATGCAGTATTGTAATATTATGGAGTGGAATTTTCTATCAGACTTTAAAAGTTGCCTTCGCATTATTATATTCGGTATTTGATTGGTATATGTATAATTATGGCAAAGTAAACAATAATTATTTTTATATTTTATTATTATTAGCATTATTTTACGAGGTAGCGGATTTGGAATATTTATGATTTTTCTTTTTTTCTTTTAAAGATATGGCTTTTTTCTTACATTTTATGATATAACGATTAAATATATTTTGACAGTTCCTATACACATCAGTGATAACAGTCATATTCAGACTTACTTATATTATAATAGCTGTAATTTGATTGAGCCGAACTTGATATAATAATAATTATTTTATAATTTGCAGCACAAATTTTCAAATTTTGCAAATCCACCCCCCCCCCCCAAAAAAAAAAAAAAAAGGTGGGCTGGAGGAAAAATTCTATTAAAAAAAAAGTGACGTTACATTAAATAAATCCTAAATTTATAATTTCGTTTAAATCCTAACGGTACTTTTCTCTAAAACGTTGACTGGCTCACAAAATCATCAATTATTGGAATACAATAATTACATAAGATAGATAGATTCGCCTAATGCATCTATACGCGGTGTAAATATTTAATTCAGCCTATTTATTGATACCTACTTGGTAAATTTATTCGAAATACGTTAATTTTGTAATTTTCAACTCGGAATGTTTTTTTAAGTATTTTAAAAATAAGGCCTGCAATAATAATGTATTTTTCTGGAAATTGATTTCCATTTCATTTCAAAAATTGTATACAAAATCGCGTTGAAGCTGAAAACTATAAAAATATTGCGAAAAAAACAGATTAAATTGGTTAATTTCTTGTAATTCCAAAAAAATAATATGATTCTAAAATCTTGAAATTTTCACCGCAGTACCTGTGTATATTTCATCTTCCGTCCTCTACACTGACCAGTTATATTCTTATATAAGTATATTTTAAATTACATTTTTTTATATATCAAAAGTTCTTTTATTGAAGGACCTGAAGTCGACTATACTGAAGTTAATTATGTATTGTTCTCTGCGTACCTATAGCTATCCTTATTATGTCCGTAATTATAATAATAGATATCTTATAGGTATCGATTTATTAACTATATTATAAATATGTACAAATGAAGTCAGTCGGAAAATTAAGGTATGATGATGACCTCTTTTTCTTTTTCTTTTTTTTTTTTGCGATTATTTAATAATTTCCCGGCTTTTTTTATCAATTTTCTCCCAGTCGATAAATTGTTTTGAACATTTTTTGTGAACATATAAGTCGGCAAAGAAGTAAATATTTGATGATCTTTATTTTTCTGGTCGTCTACTTCATTCAGACACCTCCCCTCATACGAATAATATTTCGTAGGTTCGTTCCCGTGTATATAGAATATGTGCGGTGTACCGCATTCACTCTTTAGAAAAAAGTAAAAAAAGTAGAAAAAACTCAGTTGCTCGTTCCTTTTGTAAAAAAGCAACTCATTCCTTCTTTCAAAAAGGAACTCGTTTCCTATTTTTTTTTTTTTTAAAGGTAAAGATTTTGAATTTTTGAATTTCAACACATTGAACCGTTTTTCCAATTTATCGTAACCTACAAGTATATGTTCACGCGCATGTCACATTATCTTGGTTCGTGGTTGTTATCTATCTCAACTTAGAATATTCTATGATAACATATATTATCATTTAATTATTTTCAAATTTCAACTAATATACAGTGATGCCAACACTCAACACTAAATAATTTCTATAAAATATAAAAATTTTAAATATTACATTATATTCGTGTTTCGTATGTAATAGTTATTAATGTGTGTTTAATGATTAATACAACATGTGTAGTAAATCCTATTTTGATATAATAGCATGACAAAATAAAACTGCAACAATTTCATTTTGATGATTTTTCGCGCAAATATGGCGGATGGCATGGCTCCACTTCTCATTGGTCGAAAAATGATCACAAGGTAATTCACACAATCTGAATTTACATTAGAATATTAGAATCTATATTAGATTAAATGACTTCAACAAGAAAATTATTGACACACATACATATAAAAGATAAGCGAAAAAAAACCAAAATTTATAAACTATAACTTTATTTATTTATATCAAATTTTAGTACCTACGTGATATTATGTTTGTTAATATTAACTCTATTCTGCAATAAATGTACGGTTAATTTATAGTAAATGTACCGATAGATATGGAGCAAGACGGTAGCCATTTTATGCGTATCGAAAAGTTGCTGACATATACCTCTTTATTTCGTCATGCATATAATATATATTATATAGGAGGAACGAGAAAAATTCGTTCACGTTCCTCAAAAATATAGGAACTTTTCCTCGGTCCTCGTTCCAAGCTTCGTTCGTATATATAATGAAAGAAAGCGTTCCGGGAACTCGCATATGCCTTCCCAACTCTGGGTTAAAGATAAGCGACTATATATATATACAGAATACCACGACCTGGTTAATCGAGAAAACACGCCTAATATTGACTATATTCCGAAAGATTATATTTAATTAAATACGCCATTCCGAGAATATAATTGGTATATAATATATATAGATTATATTATATAACATATATATAGGTACACATAAAAACCGTTTTATATTCACGCACGCGTACGACCGCCGTATATATTATACCTTAATAAAAAAAAAAAAACCAAGGAGATAATAATAATAATAATAAATAATTATTTTTATACCACGTGCGTATATATACAGATCGATGGACGCAATATATAATATTATCACGTGTCACTGGCACATTATCTCGAATCTTTTTTCCGCTCATTATATATAGTCCCATATTATATGATCGTCTCTATATAATGTACTATAGCGGGAGGGAGGGGGACTGGGGATTTTTTTTTTTTTTAAGTCCCTTTTGATTCGTATATAATATGTGTGTTAGTAAATCCTCCGATTAGCGGACAACACGCAACAGATTATGTATACGACCCTCTGGGAAACCGAGTACATATTGTTGTCCGGGTTGGCGCTATAAATGGGAGTTAAGTGAGATATAAATATATTATATTATGTTTTTGGGTAATTGACGAGGGGGTTCAATATACGTATACGCGCAATAGAAACCGCAAATCGTTTCGTTCATCACCGCACGCGTCGTTAAGCACGAAATGAATTGGTCATAATGTGTATTTCGTCATATATATATAGTATCCCGATGTTTGATAAGGGGGAAGGGGATGAGCAGGACAATAAGGACATATATATCATGATATATATATAATATATATATATATATATATATATACGCATATACTATATATATATATATGTTATTATATAAGACAGGACCGATTAATTCCAGATAGGTTTGGAATACATTGGTCCATTGGTCCATGAAAGGATCCCTTTTTTCATCCCCCCCACCACCATTCTGACCACTTATTTAGTTCAAACAAAAATGCAATTTTTTTTTTCGGTGGTTTAAAATTAAAGTATATATTATAACGTACAGTTATTTTGATAAAATTAAAATATTAGAAAATATTATATATACCAGTGTTGTAAAGTATTTGAATACAAGTATTTGAATACTTCTAGTGCGTGTTATATTAAATCTTTTTTTTTTTTTTTGTATTTTGCATGAAATTCAAATACTTTTGTTTAAATACTTTTTTTCAAAATTTCATTTTTGTTTTTTGTATTGTCATATTATCTGACGATTGCGTGATGATTGGTGCCGGTGCTGGTATTGATGGTGTAATTTTCACAAAAAAAAAAAAGGTAGAGTTTTGTTCAATGCTGCAAATACTTTGAAAAAATCATGCAAATCAAATGCATTAAATCATTAATCATTTGATTAAAAAACGTATAAAAGTATGTATATGTTTTTTTTCTTTAAATTAAACAATATATTAGCTAAATATGTACGTGTTAATAAATTATAATGTATATACTATATAATAATAATATAATTACTCGCTATAATATTTATCTGTTTCAAATTTTCGTTTTCAATAAACAAAAATAGTACCTATTTATAATCGTTATTAATATATAATATCAATAATATAGAACGATCAATAAAATGTTCTTATACCCCTGCCCTCGATTTAGTTTTATTAATAAATTATTAATGCATATATACGTATCAACATTGAGATACATTCAGAGTATAATCAATATTTATTTCAGTGTTTTACATTTGCATTAGTCAAACTCACTAATGTATAGGACAGGTATTAGGTATGATAATAAATTGAAAAGTATTTTAATTGTATATAAATACTTTTTCAAATGTATTTAAATATTATTCAGTAAATATTTGTATTTAAATATACATAATATATATATATATATATACATATAATATTTTAAATTCAGTTGACGTTATAACGATGAATATTATATTGTATTGGTTTTTCAACCCTGCAGATAGCAAAAATACATATTTCAGACATGTATAATTGTTACAATATATTGTATAAAAATAATAAAATTAATACAATAATTATTTCATACGGTAGCAACATTCCACAGAGACATTTAATCACAAAATTTAATTGCTAAAAAAATGGGGGAAAAAGAGATAGAACGGTATATGTCGAGAAATCGTAAGAAAAATGACTTAAAAACAATTTTCGGGGTAAAATAGCATGTATATATGGTGTATGAATTTTTAAGTAAAGAGCTTTCTAGTAGCAAATTGATTTTAATTGGTACTTTAAATCTGTAATTTTTCTATTTTCTCATTAGTTTACTTTAACGTAAAAAAGAACTATCGACAACGACAGATAGCTGTTATTATATAAATTGGAAAACTATAATGGCAGACATTTTAAACGCTTATAGTATATCAAATATTTACAGTAGCGCACTATATTATATTGATGTCGTAAAAACGTCCACATTTTTTACCACTAAATGTTTTTTTTTTCTTTGTACGCCTGTAGGCTTTATACACTTTATGGGGTAGAAGAAGTCTAGTTTGATTTTCCGATAAAAATTGTTCTGATTTAGGAAATGTATTGCAGTTGATATTTAAAAAGGTAAATTAAAAATTTTCTCAGTGTAGTTTGAAGAAAAAAAATTCTTCATTCTCTCCTAACTATTTAAGGTCAGCTACCCTAGTCCAACACTTCCACTTAACTCTATCGCCCGCATTATCTTTACTTACCCCAAATATCCTCATATCACTCGCCATCACATTCTCCCCTCTTTCCATCAACATACATTTTCTTTACTGCCTCAGTCTTTTCCCTTCTTAATATACATGCTCCCGAGCCCTCTTCATTTATATTCTCCCTCATTTTGCCAACTTTCGAACCTACTCCGCCTATACTACCTCTTATATGCTCATTTCTTATTTTATCCTCATTAGTTATACTCTATACTCATCAACCTTAAAATTCTCATCTCTGCTACACTCATTCTCTGTTCTATCTTCCTATATCTACTGTCCTACATTCTATTCCATACATCATTGCAAGTCTCACCACTGCCTTATAAAACTTATCTTTTAACCTAATAGGGATTATTTCGTCACCCAATAGTTTGAAGAAAAATTTTTATCAATTGATAAATAATATATTACCCCCCGAAATCCGTTAGTATTCGTCTTATCAAAAGATATATGATTTATCATTGCTTTCAAATTAAATGCACCCACTGACGACTGGAGTGGATCCATACTTTTACTGGTCGAACTTTTTATGTTATACGAGTACAATTTCAAGAACTATATATAAATTCGAAAATATTAACATTAAATATTATAGCTAAATAGTAGAAATATAATGACTACCCATATGCTATAAAAATAATTTATCGGTACAAATTTATTTTTCTGCCTTTGACAATAATTATTAATAAGATCTATTCATAAATATTATTTATATTCTTCATGAGTAATTTATCTATATTTTATTCTGTTGCAATGTTTATATCACTTTGTACGTTTCATTTATAAACCTTTTTCTAATATTCGCCCTTTTCGTTTCGCAGTTTTCACACAATTACGACTAACACCTCAAGTTCAGTTTTTAATGCATTCATGGTTATCACAATATATCCATAAATTATTTTATTCGTTATATTACGCATTGAAATATATGTTTTGAGCTAAAAAAATGAACAAAAATTGGAAATAATCCACGAAGAAATTTCTGATTTTTTCAAAGTGTTCGACATATAATCTTTAATATTCGACTAAATATGATCAAAAAATCGTCGAAATCATTTTTAAAATATAACTGTTTTGAAAACAATTATATCGTCAGTAATGCTCGGACTATACATTTACATATTTTTTTCTGGGACGATTGATAAAATGCTTTCCACGAGACAATTTTGATTCAAGCACATTCTAACAACCAACTAAATTTTAGGACTTTTTTTTGCATTTCTTAAGGTTTTTCACGTTTTAGGGTATTATTCCGCAATTTCGGGGCATTATATATTTTTACTAGGTCATTATCAACCTATCTCTAGTAATATTACGAAAAAAAAAAATCACCCAAGAAAAATACACACATATTTTTAATTGTGTACTAAAACAACATCAGATAATCTAGTTCTTAAATAAAACGGTTCTCGAATGAAACTTAATTTCACATCTATTAACGTGACTTTCGTCAATCTATTTTCTTATTGTACTGATTCAGACTGTTTCTGTGAATATTTTCTCATAAAATTTTGTTAGGGCATTTTTCGGTGTTTTTAGTTCATATTTACGAGAATTTCATATTCTTTTATATTTTCGGGGCGTTTGTATCTAAGCGACTGAACCCCGATCATCAGATACTAAAATGAGAATTCGCAATCTGATGTTCATTTGAAGATTTGATATGAACAGAGCAACAACTGCAGTTTTAGGGTATATAATTATATATTATCACGTATTACATAAAATTAGTGACGTTACGAACTGTTTGATTTTCGAACCAAACCGAACTCAAAATTGAAAATATTCGAACCGAACTAATCACAGAATATCGCTGTTCGAATATCGAACAGCATGGGAAAAAAAATTCGAACCAAATTTGTCGAAAATCGCTAAAAAAATAAAAAATGTTTAAATAAGTAATTTTTTTCCTAATTTTAGGATGAATAATAATTTTTTCCATAATATGTAGGTATATTGTATACCTATATATATATGTATATAAATATTCAAAGAATTTTCGTTATCCGTTTATCAATATAATATGATATTATGATGTACTTATTAGAAATTATTTACGAATCATATACCCATATTCCATAGTATGTTATAATATAGAGCGATACGTTTATAAAATATTTTAAACTATAATCGATCATTGACGAGTTTGGAAGCGGGATACGCAGAAAATATACATTAATCGTAATTCGTATTACCAATATTCGTGGTACGATACAAAAATAGATTGTTTTGTCGTCTTATTGATAATGCACTGCTACTCGGTAAATTTTATACATCGGCACTTGTTTAGTATTTTGACGAACATTTTTTTTACGGGAAAAATAAGCTCTTGAGTTGCCAACTTTGAAATCAATTAGGTAAGTGTTAAATTTTTTTTAACGTTATAAATTTTTTTGAAGTTCGGTTCGGGTTCGAATAAAAAATTGTAAGTCCGTTTCGGTACGACCTCAGAAATCTGGGTTCGTAACGTCACTACATAAAATATCGTAAATACGACGATCCAAGGCCACATGTGTACATCTATATATAGATTTTGTTCGATATTACACAGGTGCGATCTCTATAACACGGCAGTCTTCTGTCCTCGGCTGTATTTCGCGCGTTTATGGCAGATATTTTTGACGATTTTCCAAGACGCGGCGAAATATACACTGTAAAATACATTAATAACGACAATTATTTAATAGCCGTGCCGGTAAATAATACACGGTGGATGTATAAGGATGTGGTCCTTAACAGTGTATAGTTTGTGTGTGTGTGTGTGTGTACTGTAAGAGGACTTACCAAGGACGACCGGTGCAGGACGCGACGGCCGCAAAAATCAGACGACGCGTACGCAAAACGCACCCGGTCGGCCCGTATCTCGACGATAACGTCGCCGACCAGTTCCAACCGTGTACGCCCCTCTCGCCCTCCCAACAGGTCTCGGTCAGCGTAGTTATCGGACAAGAAAACGCAACGACCGGCGTATTGTGTGCCAAAACGAACGAAATGCTGCGTGTACGCGCAAGGTGTGCCAAACTTTGGTAAGTACTACGAAACGAAAAAAAAAAACGAAGGTCCATGTCGAAAATCCGAAATCCCCAAATTACGGCAGTTGTATACGCGACGCACATAATGTCGTACAGGCGTATACGTAAAGGAGTTTTCGGGGAGGATTTAGTGCGACGGGCGTCCATCTAGGAGAATTCGGGAGTGACGGAGTGGGGGGGGGAGGGGAAAAAATAAGACTATTCGTATATAAACTCCCCCGAAAAATCTCGGGGAATTCACTATAGGAAATTCGTAAAAAATCGTAACGTTTTTTACGGTAAGTAAGAAAACGGCACGTCCCCCGTCTGATGGACGCCCGTGCAGGTGACATCGCGTCAGTGGCGTGCAGTCATACATGTGTGCGATGTGTGCAAATGCCACGGGCCCTTGGTTAGAGGGGCCCCGTTATTACTCAACGTCCCAGAAAAAAAAAATTCAATTATGTAAGAAAAAGTAAAAAGATTGTTCACAATTT
>JAIPRL010011670.1:0-13183 GCA_025469235.1 Pemphigus obesinymphae
CAACCAAAAAGAGTAGAAAAATACACTTTATGTAGGTATTTATTATTTTACTATTTATTTTTGTACCCTAAGATGTTATGACATAGGTATGTATTATTTTGTAATATTATATTATACTCCTATACGTTTAATTAATAATAATAAAATAAAATATAAGTGAATAGTGAATATCAACTTGTATTTTATATTTGTATATAATGATTATTTATTTGTGAGACCTTTTTTTTTTTTTTTGCTTATTTTTTCATCTTAAAGGTGATATTTTGCCCAGGGCCTCGCAAAACCTAACGCCGGCACTGTTGTAGCCTATAAACTGCAGATCAATCTATTTAAACAATCTATTAAAGAACTATTACTGTACTCATGTATCATTTTATTTATACATTGATTTTTCCTAATGTAAAACAAATAACAGGTATACTATATAATTTAATTGTGAAAAATCATTTTCCATAAAATTGTTCGTATATAGTGACAAATTAATGAAAGTGATTTAAAAACTATACTTATTACCCTTACTATAGAATGTAGGATTATTTATCATCCCCTCAATTACCAAAATAATAATGTGTTATCGACGTTTTTCCTTATTAAATTACGTCGTACATTAATATTTCAACCCTCCCATTATCCCGCCTCTAGATTTCATAGTTAACTTTTACAAATACATTTAACTGAAAGGTAAATTTAACCTTTATAATGACTTGGCTAATAGGAACTCTTCAATAAATTAAAAAATAGCCCTGCAGTGTCAGTACCTTTTTTTTATTGTTGTGTAATCAGATTTAGTTCTCCTTTATATGAGATGAAAATTGGTGATTTAATCAAGACTGTGACCAGCCCCGGTGTTTTATGTAGGTACCTATGCATAAAATTAGTTTTAATTAGTATTTTGCATTTATGCAAACAATTTCGAAAAATTCAAAATTCAAATGAAATATTTTTGAATAAAATACTTATTCAAAAATATATCAAAATACTACATGAACGTCCACGTAATCCCTTCATCTTACTAACAAATTTGTTTTTACTAAGTGATTTTACCCCTAAATATAGTATAATATATAAAGGTTTTATAAATTATTGGTTTTCAATATTCTTTAGACCCTCTCCAGAAAAAAAGTTTAAAATACGACACTGTACACTGTACATATGCATAATACAGTATAATATGTAGTAATTTCCCGTATGGAAGGAAGTTTTTCTTCTTCCCTAAGGAAACTACTGATAAAATCGAAAAACGCTTTTCAAAAAACGAATATGTTTAGAAATAATGAAAAATATATTAAATATAATACAGAGACATTTATATTCTATGTGATGTATTATCATATTTTATAATTATCATTTTTTATTCTGAATTGTATATGCAGGTATATTTTGTTACTATATTTTAAATATTATTGTATATTGTATAATTTTACTATTAGGTACTATATTATTACTATTATTATTACTATACACAACTCCATGAATTATACCACAACCAGTAACATAACTGTCTGAATTAATATACCTACTGCGTCACTATATAGGCAACCTGTTAGACAAGCAGGCCGCTTTGTATATATATTTTTTTTTTTAAATAAAAGTTGTTCTCTCTCTCTCTTTTTCTCCCTTTACTGTATAGGGTACCATCTATAGCCAATTTCCTAACCAAATCATACCAACGCCAACAAGTTCCTCCTTGACTTCTCATGTTCAAAAAGTTGCTTACAGAAAAAAGAAAAAATAATAAAAAATAAACATTATTGTAAAATCAATAGCTTTATCGTTCCACTTAGAATCTAAAATCTATATTTTATTTTTATTTCCAACATAAAGCAATATTATATTAATTTAAAATCGTTTACATAAAAATAATAAATGCATGACTGAACAAAATATACGAGAGTTAAAAATATAATAGTATCAAAACCATTTATTTAAACAATAATTATAAAACAGTATTTTCAGAACAACGCCAAATAAAATGAAACAGCCTTTTACGTTTTAATGTTACTTATATAATATGAACGCTATAAGTTTAGTATTAAAAGTTTTTTTTTTTTTATATATATATATTCTTTTATGCGCATTATATTTGATAACTCATTTGTGACTTGGGGTGAAGTACAGAGGGTCATGTACCTACCGTTTGAGCTTAAATAGTATAATATATACCACGGTTGGTAGAGCAATAACATTTTATTTTTCAATTTATCAAGCTTGTAGGACTTATAGAA
Organism: Pemphigus obesinymphae; assembly: GCA_025469235.1. NCBI lineage: Eukaryota > Metazoa > Arthropoda > Insecta > Hemiptera > Aphididae > Pemphigus > Pemphigus obesinymphae. The sequence continues at coordinate 2,226 of JAIPRL010011670.1, forward strand.
CCTTAAGGCTAACAGTATTAATATGCTTTAACACTGGTGTAGACTGACACGTAATCGGAATTTTTTTTTTTGGGGGAGGGGAAGGTTCATTTTTAACAGTTTTACAAATATCTAAGATCCCATAGACCCCTCCAGAGGTATGTCTCTAAGTTTAGACAGGGAGTGGACACAAGTCATAAATCGATATCACAAAATCAGTAGCCATGTTATCGGATGCGATGTTATCATTATTTATACCATAATAGAGACTATCAGTATTATTTTATGCTACTTATCATTGATAGCTCAGAATATCATGGTATAAATCTATTGTTCTGTAGTATAAAAACAGTATAAACAATGATAAAATCGCATCCGAAAACACGGCGACTAAATTTAACACCGTTTTATGTGCTACCTGTGTAAATAATTCTCATCAGTGACCATTCTGTTTCTTTTTTTCTATGGTTCAGACGTGTATATAGTAGTTATACCTCCTAGATAAATCGTCGTTTCGTCTTTAGTTATGATTTACAATGAATGTTACATAATAATATGTTATATAACATAATATTCTATGAGTATATGTTATAATGGGGTGGCCCACGAGATGAGTCTAACGAACCGTACCGATAAATTCAGCGTGATAATATACCCCCTGAAAAAAATAAAAACGATGTCATAACGACATCATTACTATATAATACGAGTATCTATATAGTACCTATATAATAATATCATTATAACTCAAGCTTCCTTAATTATTAGATAGTTGAGTATTAAAGTACACTATAGTAGTAACTAGCAAATATATTTAATCTAAAGGAAACGATTCGAGCATCAAATTTGTTTGAAAAATGTAGAGAATAAATATAAATAAAACCAAAAATATGCAGGATTTCTATTTTAAGTTTTGAAAAGTTGTATTTCTTTTAAAGTGATAATTTTTGAAACAGTACGAAAAATACATATAGGATATAATATATTAATATATAATATTATATTAATTTATCATATAGCCATATATATATATATATATATATATAGGTATGGCCGAAACACATTTCTAACAAAATATTTGACTAAAAAAAACTTACTAGGTACATTTACATTGTACAATATGTATAATATAATATATAAAGCAACTTACATTGATGGTATTTGATGTACTCTGTAAATGAAATCTTGCTGTATAGAGGAATAAAATCTACACACATATATTTAACTTTATAAATGCTATCTGTGCTCTGCATAGTATCTATATTATAGATTACTGCGCCATGCGAATCGTATGTAAATATTAATTTTACTATTTAGTTCTTTGGTCTCGCGTATTTATTCAAATTTAACCAAATATTATTCTTTTGTATTTATTCTGTATAATATTTTCAATGTTATTAACATAAACTCGTACTCTTAAACACCTTATATTTTTTTGTGGTTTCGGACCAATAAGCGGAAGATTAAAGTTTACGTAGGTACTTCTCGACGTCCGATTATTGTTTTGAATATAATGTATGAATTTATTAGGCTCTTTTCTAGATTATGTAGAAAAATGTTTTTTTGTTTTTTTAATTTAACAAGTAATAGAATAAAAATTATTTATAAAAATGTACCTGTTTAAAAAACAAGAAAATATTTTTTCAATTATATGTTTATTAAGTTGTAAAACGTTATTATTATTTTTATTATTATCAAATTATTATTAATATTTTTCCTAGATAACTTGGTAAAATGGTGATACTAATCAAATATACACACAAATATTTTGACACAATTTAAATCGAAAGAACATAAAAAAATCTTTCTTTTTTAGCCGTTTCTATTAGTAAATAAATAGGTTTATGAGGGAAAATTAAAGAAGCATTTGACATTTTGCAGTATTTTAAGTTATTATAGTTCTCACACGCTAAGGTTCATTAATGCATAGACATTTCAGATATTATAATGAATTGAAAATATTCCAAATGTTGTGCTCCATAAGCTTTAAGGTACTACTTTTATAATCTTATTATTAATTTACTTTTATTTTAGATTCTGAGCAAAGCGAGGAATATATTGGTTTTACAATGATGTGTTTTTTATTTTTATGTTTGTACTCAAAAGTTCTAAGAAGGAATGTTCCTATTGTTACATGTAGCACCATTTTCTGGTTTTTCGTCTTAAAAAAGTTAATTTTAGGTTTTAAAACCTAAAATTCAAATACAATGCATCATTCTAGCTATACCTATTTAAAATACCTCACAAATCGGTACCAAGACAAAACTTTTTGCAATGCTCGTTTCAATTTTTCGACAAGATGTTTTATTTTGGTATAAAATGTGTTCGAATATTGAGGGGAAAAAATGGGTGTATACTTGAAACTTTCACCAAAAACGTATATACGTTCAAAATTAACGAAAAGTTTTGTGCTATTTATATCGATTTTTAATTCTGACATCATAAAAGAGTTTATTTTAGTTATTACCTCGACAGTAATACTCATGTTATATACACCGAAGCTTCACCCGTTTTGTCGAAATAAATGATTTGTCATTGCTTTCAAATTAATATGTCCATCAACAGTATCCTACTCAACAAGGGAAGTGCTTTCACTCCCTACTGACCAGCCTTTTTGTTATGCATGATATATATTTTAAAAAATTGCATGTAGAGGTATTAATGAACTAAAATTTAAATAGAAATTTAAAAATGTTAAAAACAAAAATTGCCTTGAAACAAGAGTCATAAGTAGACATAAACTAGTCAGTTGGCCACCACTTATTATATTATGTTATACCGATTATATAATCAAATAATATAACTAGATTGAAATTTTAAATCTTAATCATCCTCGTGTTGATGTTATAATATAATTTTTATAATTATATGTTGACATAATGTATTATAAATTATAATATCAACACAAGTATCATTAAGATTTCAATATATATACTAATTAACTACATAATAGGTAAATAATTATATACAGTATAGGGGGCCAAATTATTAAGAACCGTACAAATTTCCTGTAATTTTTTAAGTTTAAATTAATTTAAGAAGCAAATAATTTAAATTTTAATATTTTTTCATTTATTAGAGTACTTTATTTAGAATATAAAAAAACATAATTACTTACGGGGCCTCCACACCACCATTTTTTTGACCAAAAATACTCATTCTAATTTCAACAGTCCGGCACGATGCGTATTTCGATAACTATTTTAAAAGCGTATATAGATTTTTTTTATTACTTACTCGAGGGAATGATCGAGCCACATTTTTAATTTTTAAATATTATACTATACATAATTAAAACCTTTTAAAAAGTTACATCGATCATTCTTACGTAAATGTTAGGGGAAATTCGAAAAACATTTTCAAAATTAAAATTTATGTAGGTTCTCACCGCGATATTCTGACGGAATTAGAATCGTCTATTTGAGTGAAAAATATACCTACATTTTTCGTGGTTATAAAATAGATGGCTGACATGTGCATGCGGGTGCGTGTAATGGCTCACCGTATACTTTACACCGTATTACTAGGTACCTAATACCATTGGTTTTATTATAAAAATACGCCTCACACAAACACAAAATTGTACAAAGAAAGTATAATAAATTGCCTAAATAATACTCCTTAGAACCGTGTGGTGTGGATCCTCCTTAATCATATTTATTAAATTTTTCATCAAAATTTTATAATTAGCCATCTCAATTTATTCTTCCTCATTTTGTCGACTATCGAAGCTATTCCTATACTACTTCTTATAATATACTAATTCTCTGATGTATCTTCCTATCTACTGCCCTACATTCTATTCCATACATCATTGTAGGTCTCACCACTGTCTTATAAAATTTACCTTTTAAACTAATATGGATTCTTTTGTCATCCAAAACAACTGACTCTTCTCTCCACTTCATCCATCCATACTTTATCCCGTGTTTCATATCCTCTTCGAAGTCCTTTTCTTTCTATACAATGGACCCTAAATATTCGAACCTCTCAACCACTCTCACTACATCCCCACTCAACTTTTTTTTATTTCTAGCCTTTCCCTATTTCCTCTGTGTTTCCTTTCACCAGAAGAACTTCCCTCCACTCTTCAAGTCTACCTACCATTCACTTCCCCAGAACTCTCTTCTATCATCTGTAAACAGCATGCACCACAGTACCTCACCCTGTATATCCTATACTATTATCAGGGAACAAAAGTAAGGACTCAAAGTTGAACTCTAAAATTCTGACCCTAAAATCCTCAGTTTCTCCATACAAACTCCTCACTCGTGTACTCGTCCCTTCATATATATCTTCAGTTATATTCGTATACGCCTTTAGTAATTCTTATTTCATTAATACTCACTTTAAGATCTCCCTAGGAATCCTATCATAAACCTTCTTTATCCACCCAAATATTAATGTTACAAAAAATAAAGTTAAATAATTTTTGTTAACTCGCATTGTGCAAAATCATTTTGCAGCAATGAATCTATTTATAGTTAGTTTTAATATTTTTTTATAATATATGTATATATAACATAAATTATGTTATATGGAGTAAACATAGTGTGGGGTATAAATTACAATAAATAGATAGTGTTTTATGTGTTTTAGTTTATAATCTGCGTAATATTTTAATAATATGTATAATTACAATTCAATACTAATTGTTCATTTAGTATTACTTAGCAAAAATGTCGTTTTTTTGATAAAAAGGAGTAGGTAAAGTAAAAGTTTTCTGATATAGAGATTTTCTATCAGAATTTTGTTCTAGTTGGTACTACATATAAGTCAGTTTTTGATTTTCTATGTAGTTATCAAAATCGTAACGATAAATTATCTTTTATAAGGAAAATATAACGAAAAGTTGTTATAAATTAGAAAATTAAAATGCTAGAAACTTGAAATTTATAATAAAATTTACTACCTATAGAACTATATATATTGACATCAAATATTTTTTTTTTGTTGTTGTCCATATAAATGCCAATAGCCAATATAATACTTATGCTATTTATGTACACCGAAACTTTGCTCACAATTGTTTTTTCGAAAGGAATGATTTATCATTGCTTTCAGATTCAATATATCCTTCACCAGTATCCTACCCAATGAGTGAATTGGTACCTATTGATACATATTTCGGACTATTTAAAACGTAATCATTATTTGAAAAGGGCAAAACAAACGGCATCTTAACCGTATTTTAAGAAACTTGAGTACAAGTTCCATATCCAACTATACCGATGGGACACTGGAATAGGTTCAAAGGTATTAAACCACAATTTATAAAAGTATCAAGTGAATACAACATTTACCCAATAATTTGCAGTACATATACGTAGATATTGCAACTGTAATAGATATGTTCTGAGCTTGTAAACAATATTTATCTTTTTATCTACATTTAATTATTTTAAAATAGCAATTCACAGTTATTTTTAAGTTGAAAATCTCTGTCAGTACAATTATTTTACATAAACTGCTACGAATCATTTTTAGGTCAAATCAATGTATTGTTTATAAGTAGTAATATATTATGATAAAAATTAAATCATTTTTTAATGTTCTAGAAGCATTGCATATAGTATTATATATATTGTATAGCTTATAGGAACCTAATATATATACCGTATAGGTATAGTATAATATTTTATAAGTCAAAACGTATAACTATTAATGTGGGGGTATCTATTATAATTGAAATGTACACATTACACACATATGTTTGAGCAAATGTTGTACACACTAGAGATAACACATTTATATTAATAGTCACACATTTTTCAAATTATAATTATGTACTTATAAATGTATATAATTATTTAAAAATAATTCGTAAAACCTTTATGAACTTTTAAAAAAATAAAATATTATACCTATTCAAATAGTAGGTAGGTACATACCAACCTGGTTTTTTTGTTGGTAATTTTGTATTTTAGCAAGGGAGCATATACGTATGTGCGAACTATGTAATATAGAAAAACCTTTAAACATTGAAAATTTAAAACATTTTTGTATTTAGAAGATGTTATTTAAAAAAATATCTTTTAAAAAAAAATAGCAAATATTTTAACTAGTTCATTTATTTGAGTATTTTTTTAAAGTTTATCATATTTGGGGACAACTATACATTTTGCTCACAAGCTTTATAAAAAATATTTTAATTTAGATTACCTATTATAAAACATCAGAACATATTATTTCTTTTATCAAAATGTTGTCATTCCTCGCTTGCATTTACTATATTATATAATTATACATATATTGTATATTTTGACCTGCGTAATTATTAAGTATAGTTACATGAAAGAAGTAAAATAAATTATGAGACCTTGATTCACCTGCGGGGGGGGGAGATACGAGTATATACCTATTGTTAGGTACCTACCTACAAATTTGTTAAAACAGCCATTGCCACAGTGTCAAACACCGGGGCTTTGAAATTTATTTAAGGGCCTCAGATTGTGTAGGTACTATGTTTTTTTAGATGCATAAAATATGAACTAAGAGTATTAAATAAATTTATGAAAGTAGATATTTAGATATCTATAGTACCAACAAATATATATTTTAAAATACTAATTCCCGACAATAATTATTGCTTTTTGGGATTTCATATTACTTATTAAATGTTATATTTACGCTGAGTAAGAAGTTCACAATATTTTTAATCAAAGAAATAATAAATATGTTAAAATGGAAATACATATATATTTAAATAATTAAATTGATCTTATACGTTTTTAATATTTACATTTTCATTTTTGATTATCATATCTATACAATATTATTTTCGTTTATCATGTATTATAACGTTATAACTTTTTGACGAAAATATCAAAATCTATTCTCTTCAGTTCAGACTTAATAATTTTATGTGAAAATCAGAATATATTATATAAATTGAAGTACCTATCATAAGTATTTATACCTACTTAAAAGTTCTAAGTGCGTTATAAAAAAATGCGTTTTTTCAAGTTTATCGGTTTTTCAGATAGATCAAATATAATGATAATTAAGAGTAGGTAATATACAATTAAGTTATTATTACATTTTCAGAATTACCTACAATATGGTAGGTTCTACATACAAAATAAAGAAAAAATCTAATTTTATAATGTCTATAGTATCTTATGAAAAGTTTCAAAAGTCGTACTAGTATAAATCATAATATTATGTTATAATGTTCTGTGATACAATTAATATATACCTGTACCTATATGACTGTTGGATATCGCCAAACACATATTTTCCATACAATTTCCTATTTTTTTTTTTTTTTTTTTTTTAGTTCAATAAAGGTTGGAAAACTTCCACGGTAATATTGAAAAATTAGATTTAAAATGTACCTACTAATTACAGTTACTAAATAAAATTCATTATCAACATTTTTTCTATCCAAAAACTTTTCATTCTCTTCAAATACTTCAAAACATCTTTTACCCGAAAACTATATAAATATACAAATATACTTCACTGTAAAATCAATAAAATTTTTTTTTTTCATTTGGAATCTAAAATGTATATATCGCTCGCAAAAATAAAAAAACCTACTGTCCAGTTAAGAATTTTAAAGCAACTCCGCCCCTAAAGATATTTCAAATGATAGGTATTTGAGAAAACAAGTTAGGAAAGCCCGACCGGCGAGTGTGCAAAATGTCGGTTTCTAAATGTATTTAAAATGTTTAAACAATAATCTAAAAATATAAAACAAAATAAATAATTTCTATTTTTACTAGTAACATTTAGTTATTAAGTACCTACAAGGTTCCTTCGATCATACCTAACTATATAATGAAAATATTTTAAAACGAATAATATCTATCTCCCTATACTGTCTAAACTTATGTTTAGAAACCTAAAATTAACCAACAGTGGTGTATGTAGGAGGGAGTGCCCATATTGTCGTAGCCTTTTTCGACATTTGATCAAAATTGGTATAATTTTTAGGAACAATCTTTTTTTTTTTTTTTTTTGCTATTTTGCAATTTCAATGATTTTTTGGAAAAATATATGAAATTTAATATTTTGACAATATGGATGGAATAATATTTAGAAATATATTATGTTCATAATTCGTAATAATACAGATTCCTTATATCATGATATTTAAATTTTTTAATTTAAATTTTAATGTCATTAAATTTTTCATTAAACTATACCTACACGTACACGTATTGATTCTATTTTATCGGTGTCGTGTCTTTCACTCTTGCCGACATGCTTTTTAAACTAGTTTTTTCATTACGTGGTGTTTCTTAATAAATTGGGAGATATATGCGAAGCGAACCAGGTGACCCGGCCCCGTTTATAAGTGCTACCGAAAAAAGTACACTTAGAAAGTTAAAACCATATTCAATTTACCCTCATGGTCAATGTGTTTGAGCGCTACAATAATGTTATATGTTTCTGAACTTCAAAAGCCCTAAACCTAAAGTCCATCTAGTTAAATCTGATTTCACCATAATTATTTTCATCGAATATTATAGGTATAAGTACGAAAAATAGTGCAAAATCGGCGTGGGCCCTAAACTGCATTCTTTCCTACCTAATACATAATGTAATAAAATACAATGTGATAATTACGATACGCATGGCTCGCTTTTTTCATAAAAGGGTGTGATTTTGATTATCTATCTAAAAAAGTATATTAGAGTCTTTTTATAAACGAATAGTTAGTATGTAGCCGCTGATTCGCTATAAATTACTTTTTTTTTTTTTTTTTTTACTTATCCCCCCATTATAGCCCTCCCCGAAAATATTTTCTATATACGCCATTTCTAACCAGAATATTTTATAATAAAATAAACTTTGTCTATATACCTACATACCTATATATTATATCAATATGTATTATGTATTAAAGAAACAGATATATTTAGAAAGCTTGAATTTTTATTGTAACACAAATTTCACTATAATTATACAATATACAAGACAAAGTAAAGATCCAAAATTATAAACATCATAAAAGGTGTAAAATTAAGCGAAACTTATGAAGTCATATTAATCACCAATATTACGTATTTACGCCCATTTTCGTTAATAATGCCAGAATATGAAAGGGCGTCTGAATCATAAGACTAGATAACATTAGTAGTCAGCAATTAATTATATTAATTATATTATATTTTAATGAATTCATTAATTATTTATATTCACCATAAATTAGCCAAGTACCACAATATTATTAGAAATATTTAAGAAATCCAATATATTGCCGTGACTTTCGTAAATAGGTATATCAGCGGAAGGAGATAAATACATACCACTGATTAATAAACTTGAGCTAAACCTAAAGTCGAGTTTACACTGGAATAATACTCGATTGAGTTACTAAAGCAAGTTGCTAAATCGAATACTAAATTGCCGTCTATACAAGGCACAGTAAAGTTATATACCTAGGTACGTTGTTGATTCTAGTAGTGTATTTATTAAGACCAAAGTAAAAAAAAATGTGTTTTATAGGTTATTAGTGTTCGCAGTTAATATATAATATTATACTTAAATTTTTTTTAGTAGTAAACATATTTTTTTTTGTTTCTATTCTTGGTGATTGTACTATTTAAAAATATAAACTATTAGATAGGTTCTATAAAACATTTTTTAAATGGCAAACCAACTATTATGCGAAGAAATATCGGAAGTTTTAAATTTTGTTTTTGTATAATGGACAGTTGACATTCTACAAACATTCGTGGTTCCTATATAGGTATTCTTCAACAAATGTAATCGTTGTATCTTCATTCCATTTATTGAACACTGAAAGTAAATTGTACCTAATTTAAACTCCAATAAGACAATATTAACTGTAAATTATAAAAAACAATATAATATTTAAATTATGAATCACAAAATAATAACTGATTAGGTATGTAAAAAAAAAAATTATATATAATCTATATGATAACTGAAAACTGATAACACCGGAATTGATAATAATCGTTATTTGACTAAAGATAGAAAACGTCTACTCAAGGCTAATGGGTGTCGAGTTTAGCTACTCAGCCTAGTAAATAGAGACCATTTTTATTTACAATTATTTTATTATATATTTTCACAAGAAATGGTCCTGGAATTAGTACTAAATCATTTGTCTAAATTTTTCAAGTGTAGAAAAATTAGCAACTTGCTTATAGTAACTCGGCTTTTTTTTTTAATCCAGTGCATTTATTTTATTCTGTAATGTAATAGCTGTTTAATATCAAATAGATACTATCAATAAAATGTATAATAATATTGTTCTGTGATAATGATAATACTTCCCGCTTCAGTATTTTTCACTATTTTATTATTATTTAAAATTATTAAAATAAATTATAACAAATTTTAACAAACATTTGAATCAATATGTCTCGTTGGAGCGAATACTCCACCTTAAAATTTGTAAACGAATACCTAAAACATGGATGCTTATGGAATTTGAAATCACCCCTATATAAATATATGCAACTAACTATTACTAACTTACTACTGATCATTTGTTTTTTTTGTTTGCGATCGGCGGAATCGGGGGAGAAATGCCTTTGCTTTGCTTTCCCGCCGGGCCACAATCATTTATTTAAACAACATATGCTACAAAGAACCTTAAACTAGACATTCACCAAATTTTACAATATTTACAATACGTATAAGTATGTACAGTTATTTAAGCTTAAAAACAACAAAATTACACGTTTTACATATTTTAAAATGTAATATGATATATTTATAATAGCTCAGTTTCATGTAGGTACAGTTGTTACTACATAATATTATACAGTATATTTTATTGTATGTTCAGTTTATGACATATAATATTGAAAACGAACAAAATATTATGTAAATCATTTGATTTATAATTGGTGTATATTCCAATAGGTACTCTTTACAATAGAACATAATGAAATGGTCACATGACATACAGTTGAATAAAATAATTAAGATAATAAACATACAATACCAATTAAAAATGTTTGGGAACATTAGGAATTGACGATTATCATACTTTT
>JAIPRL010011671.1:0-13183 GCA_025469235.1 Pemphigus obesinymphae
CTAAAAAATAAAATAAAAATAACAGCCTCGATCGATCCCTAGAAAAAAAAATGATATGAGTTATGTATACTACACCGAAGCTACGCTCAGAATCGTTTTATTGAATGCAATGATTTATCATTGCTTTAAAATTCAATACATCCACCAAAATTACCCTGCCCAGTAGCGAAGTGCATCCACCAATACTGACACCCGACGAGCGAAGTGCTTCCACAACCTACTGACCGGCTTTTTTTATTTTTGAAATAGTAGAAATTTAGTTTGAACTTTTAGTATTATGAAAAAAAATTAATTAATGAATTAAAACTAAATATGTCTAATACCTCCTATATAGGAGGTATACAGAAATTATCCTATACCGATATAAGTTAATGGCTGTATAATAATATTATAATATAGGCATGACCAAAAAAATAATAGTATAATAGTCATAATAATAGCTAGGTTATTTTACTTACTTACCTTTATGAACTGAAACTATGTATCATGCAATAATGCTATGGCAACATATTTATTAGCATCTATTAGTATTGCAAAACATTTGTGTTTTAAAAATCTAAATCAATTTCATTAATATAGAATATTTTAATTATATCTGAAGGCATAAGACTTTGAAACATAGTGAAGTTCTTGTATTTTATTCTTTCAATTTTAATTTGACCCCTTATACATATTTTATTAAATTTGATTATATCACTATTTTTTAAAGGAAAAATTGATCTTTGTGTGTTTTTAAATTAATAACAAAGTTTTCCATTAAAACTTGTTCATATAATATTTCAAATAATGAAGTATTTACAGATTTATTATAATTTATTTTATTTTTAAGCATATGGTAGTTAGGAGTAATATGAAAAGACTGAATGTTAGTTTGTTCCATAATGCAGTTATATGAATTTTGAAATGAATATTTGGAATTTTTTAATTTTTTTTATTTGTTATAAGTAGTTTTCATATTCAATTGAACTAAATGCGTCCAAGGGACCATGCATTAAAACAAAATCAGTTAGTGTATATGTACTAAATGTAGTAAGCCATGGACATTTTAACCTATATATTCTCTACGATAATGTTTAGGATAGTCAAGAACAAAGTGTCTTAATAAATTTTTAGCCTTATTCCTTAGGGTATGACATGTATCAAGAGAAAATAAAATTCTAATAGTACAACTTAAAAGCATAAAGTGTTTATAAAGTGACTTTTTTAATTGTCCTCTTAAAATCATAGGACCTGTATAAATTAAAAATGTTTGAATTCTGTAGCCTTCCAAAATTCATATTTTTCTAATTTTCTTGGAAGCCGACCAAATTCACTAGGTAACAAGGATTTTTAATTAATTAGTTCTTCTCAAACTACTTCAGAATTTATTAAACCAACGGGTTTTTTCCCTATTACCCAAAATAAAATTAATTTTTTCATTACCACTAAACAGACATTATGCATATACTCTAGAAAAATATCCGAAGTCAAATTTATTGATAAGTCTTCCAATGGACTGGAATCTTTATGATAAAACTCATCATGTTTTTCACGAAAAGACTGGTCAGACCTTAAAGGAGCTTCCACGTCAAAATATGACATTCCATGGTTGATGAATGTACCCTCTACAATACATGAATTGCATCCATAATGTGCATTATGATTTTTGACATTTAGAATAAAAGACTTAGCCAGTACGTCACAAATTATCTGACTAATTTTAAATTTTATTAATTTATTATTTATCTTGAGACCATTAAATATAATTTCTTTTATCTCAGTGATGAAGGGATTTAAAAATTCATAACTTGATGTGGGTTTCTAAAATCATTCATGGTATAGTCCTACTGGAATAACTATTTTTATTAAGTAAGGCACATTTACAAAAGCAAACAATATAGACCAAAAGCTTGATTTCAAACTCGATGAAAGTGGTACATCATCTACATTAAAATATAATTGAGTGGTAAGATTAAACTCAAAACGATCAATGTGTGGAGTTAAAAATTTAAATATAATAGAAATAATATTATGAATATCAAATTTTGGAGTTTTAAAAAATTCCATGCTTCTTTTGGAAGTTTTTGATTCTCTGATCTTAAAATTACTCAGAGCGCATTAAATAAATTATGTGCAACATGAAAATTAATAACTTAAAATAATTTGTAATTTTAAATTTAAAGAAATATTTTCAATTTGTCGTTAATACTAAAATTATTTTGACAATCATTGTTTGAAGGAAATGTACTGGTGGTAGTTAACTCTTGAAATTGATTTGAATGTTTCAGAATATTTATTGTTGGCAAAAAAACATTATTAGTGGTGACATCTTGTATTTATTGAAATTCAGAATTATTTTTTCTTTGATTTATCAAAGATGATAATTTATTTAATATATCATTCTTCACTAGTCGATCAAACTGTCTTCTCGTTAGTAAGTTAACATCTCTCTTTTTTCTATTTTGAAAACATTCATTAAAAACAAATATTGACTGCTATAATTAATTCAATATTTGTTTATAATTGACCCTTATGCCAAATAATAAATAAATAATAAATTCTATGCTATAATAACCAATTGTATTTAGTTATAGAAATTAAAAAAAAAAAAACATTTTAAAATATTATACATTTCATTTTATTAACTTAAGAATATAAAAACATTTATTATTGTTATTATTTCATTATTTTTATTTAGCTATAGAATATAAATATATAGAAATTAAAAAAATTAATATGTATAGGTGCTATTGTTTTAAAATATAATACATTAATTTTGTTTACTTAAAAATTAAAAACATTTATTATTATTATTATTTCGTTTTATTTATTATTTCATTTTTGTTCTCCAAGAAGCCGCTGTTGACCATGCATGAACCAATTTTTCACACAATTTTTAAACTCAATATCTGTAGAATTAAAACTCTTCGGAGCAATATCTAGTAAAACAAAATAAGTTTAAAATATAAGAAAATACATATTAGTAAATAATATTAAATTACCTTTTATAATTTTAATCAATCTTGAGTTTTGTAACTGATGGTTTTTTCTAAATCCGGGCCAAAAAAACTTTGTTGATAACTCACCAGAAAATAAACGTCCAAATATTCTTTTAGTAAAATTATTAATACTTGTACCATCAATTTTAGTTATAAAATATTTCTGTGAACATTTTATTATTAATTGAATATTAGTAGAATTTAAATTTATAAGAGATTACCATCTATATTTCAAATTCAGTATCCAATAATTTCTTGTCTACAATTTCCAATGAATCAGCATTTTTCATTGGGAATATTTGTAATAAATCATCGTTTACTGCAGCATTTGGTCACACAACTAATACTGTTGCTAACTGCTCTTCAATTTTTCTTACATAAGCTAGAATTGGTAAAACTTTTTCCAGAATTATTTTTAAAGAGTCATCAGTTGTTGTTGGTGTAAGTGCACGTTCTGATGAAATTTCTAAAACACATTTAAAATTATAAGTTATGTAAATTTTATATTTTGTAAAGTTTGTTGTTTATGTACTAATGTCCAATATTATAAAAAATTTCTAATTTTATAAGTAATGGACTGAGTTTTAAATTATCCTAATACAATTAATTAAAAATGTAAGACTTACGTAAGATTTCATTTTGTAATTGTGGTGATATAGGACTCCATGCATAAATAGAATTTAATGCCGCTTAAAAAATATATATACATATAAATAAAAATTGATTTTAAACATGATTAATGAACAATAATAACTTACATGTAAATATGGTAAGACTCATTTAATATTTGTTCCAATTTTTCAAGAGTATTTTTTTTTAACGGTAATTTCACTGTAGAATTGTTCATAATATGTACTATTGTTATTTTGGACTTTTAATATTTTAATTGGCCACTGTGATGCACGGCTACATGCTATAATTTTGATTATATGTACAATTATAAAGTAGGTGTAGGCAAGTACATATATATTATATATTATAGGTATATAGAGTTCTACATTAAAATATTTTGAATAAATTAAAATGAAACATAATTTGCACATGATATTTTAATATAACCCGTTCAGTTCATCTGTGTCCTCGGACTAGATCAGGGGTTCAAAATTATTAATTCAACAATGTGTGATAACGCAGAACATAACAGCAATATGCGACTTTTATATTATTATGAACAAGGTGGGTCTATAAAACAAATCCACCTTAATAATATTATTGGGATATTATTGGGTGATCAGTATTTTGCCAGGAGAATTCCATAGAGATAACCTAAAATAATGCATGTAGGTGCTTCGCTGATTTTGTTAACCCATACAAATTTAAAAATGGTTGCCAAGGGCACAGATGAACTGGACGGTTTATAATAGGGTTGCTGATAATAATAAAGTTTCCCCTTTAATAGCATTGGAATAAAGTTTAATAATTTAAAACCTTTATTTTTATTTAATTCAATTTCAAATTAATTGTTTTATTTTCATGCAATTAATATAAATTTTAGGTACCTACAATTATCAACTTCTTCAATATATTGTGATTTCTTCTATGTTTCATAGGAGTTTGTTTTATAATTTCAGTTTCAGATTCAGATGTTGAAGATAGAAAAGTGTATTTTTTTTAATTGTTACTTCGTCATAATTATCTAAGATTTATATAAAGCAGTAACAAAATATTGTCCAATAAAATAGAAAAAAAACCATTTAATACTTACTAAAAATTTGAGTAATAACTTTAACTTAAAAAGTTGGCCAATCAACCTGTGACTCAACTGATGCTGACTTTCATTTTATTTATATGACTTCCACTTTTCAACCACTTGGAAAACCATAATTTTCCGCATAGCATCAACCAATTTGCAGGAATAACTGAATATTTATTTTCCATTTCAAAATATCTCACTATCCACTATAAAATATTGATAAAAATAAGTATAATTTATTATTAATTAATTATACAAAGTTAATAAGTATCGTCAACTAATATAAGAAAATGGCTATTTACAAATATGTGATCTACTAAATGAAAATATATATTTTATAATTTTATAAATATGAATAACAACTGTAAATGTAGGTACCTATATCAAAAATAATTAGGAAGTGTCTATGTGTAAAATTTAATATGATATAAAATACACTTGGGTTCGTGTGACTATTTTGCTATAAAATATTATAATCACAAAAATCAATAAGTACACTTTTACTGTGTATAATATGTATTTGGGTTTTTAATATTTTGTAAGTATAATATACCCAATGTTTAATAATTAAATAATTATTATTCATTGTTGACATAACCTATTTTTATATCTTTCTTAGAATTTTCAAATTAATTTATATAATTATAATTTTAATAACTATTTAAAATTTAATTTAAATAACTATGGGTAGGTAGTCTACACTATATAATTGTAGATTCAATATTGGTAAATAACCAAAAAAAAACATACCTATCTGAACATTCAAAACTTTTCTTTTAATAATTAATTTAATTATTACAACACAGAAACTACAAAAATATTACAAACATTTAAGATATTATTTAAGTATATTATAATAGGTATGTAATCCTATATCAGTACCTACTTCCATGCCATCATGACTAAAACGACTATTATTAATTACCTGTTTTGAAGACGACCGCGACATGGTTGTAAACTTGTAGGTAAGCTAAACTTGTCACGATGTGTTCTGTACTTATGAAAAAGATGACTGAAAATTAGTGTTGTGAATAGATATAATGGATAGATAACGTACTTACGTCGTTACTTACTTACTTTTTCCTCTTTTATAGTCAAGACCGATCATAGATAATATTATTATCATTTATCGCTGTAACCAAATACTTTAAATGATAATACGGGAAACTCGTAAGATTTGTCAGAGACACTGTGGCGATCAATTTCAATAGTGGTTGCCTATTCATCCCCTTAAAATAATTTGATAAGTGATAACAAAAGTGAAAATAGTGGTGGCATATTTAAATTGTAATGAAGTATTAATAATACATTTTTGTTATGTACTTTTAATTGTTATTAGAGATATTAGTAGGTATATATAATTTATCTGAGTACCTAACTATTTACATAATATTAAGTGCTAATTGAGGCAATAGGTATATGAGTATAAATATAATAAATTGTTGTACATTTATTTTAACTTTTATCATCTTCTTCCTTTACATCTATATATATATATACCATCCATATCATATACATATATATTATTATTGTTTAGATATTATGTAAATGATATAATAGGAATTCCGATAGTTATAAATATTTATAATGTCAAAGAACAATAAATGTATGTGCCGACTGTAGATACATTTATTACAAAACTTTTAAATATATTAATTAATTGTTACATTAAAAATCTCAATGATAACTTACCATCATGATATAAAGTTGTTACAAAAAATCCAAAATTAAAAAAGTTTGTACTTAAATAATCATACTATATACAGAATCATAATAAATTTATCCTTTATCATGTACAGAATATTCAATAAATAAAACCTGAAAATTTAAATCCGTGATGAAATAATTATGTAAATTGTAAATGACTAAAACTAATCTTTATTATTATTTGTCGTTATTATTATTCTGTTATCATTTTTTATGTAAATTTTTAATATAATTTTTATCCATTTTAAACATAGATTAAACGATTATATTATAAGGTATTTTATATAGGCAATCACCAGTGAAATTTATCGCATTTCGACAGTTGATATCATTAAGTTTCCCGTATAGTATTTGCTCTAACCCATGACAAAATTGATTTTATATTATATATAATATATATTATTCATATATTGATATTTTGTCATGCTGTAACCCATTATTATTGATATAAAGTTTTGACACGGTCCTCGGGTGACGACTACTTACCAATTTAAAGCTTTTCGATTACGAGGATCGTTATCATCACATATAAAATTAATATTTAATTTATGTTTTCGTAGTGAACCGATAACAAAAGGAAATCTGTTGGACATATTTTTTTTTTAACGGAATATGACTGACTATTTTAAAGATTGATGTATAATTCAGTCCAATAATATATTGTGCCTTAATATACTATCATTCGACACCCTTCTTCAAAGATCAACCGAATGTTTGAATTTCCCGCCATATACGGTTTAATATTTAACAAAATTTGCAACAAATCCCTAGGTGGAATGTAACATCATTTCTGCTGTCCTCGATTATAAACACTTTATGCCTTTACCTCTGGGTAAAATATGTACATACTATGTTATTCTGACACCCTCACTTTAAAAAAATAAACTTTTGAGTGGGAAATTATTTGTTAAATTATTATTTAAACATTTTTAACCACAAAAAATAAATGGCAATTTACTTTGAAACTAAAATATTTAAAATTTTTGGATTTTCATTTATCATAAAACGTCATACAATTGCATAAATATAACCATTTAAAATTACAGAACGTATGACGTCTGAGTTAGCCACACAAAATACAGGAAAATGTAAAGCGTCTATGGCGTTATTCAATATATATAATATATATTTATCTATAAGTAATAATAGGAATAATATATTTAAATTGTAATGATATCGGTATCATACATTATATACTAAAAATTTTATATAAACAATGAATACAAGAGGTCAAGAATTGGAGAATATGAGTAAAAGACCACTTAAAGGAATGAAATGAATTGCAATTTGTAAAAATCTCACGAATGACAATTCGTGTAACTGGAGACGATGTATCAAATATAGAATTTGGACAAGTATTGCCCCCAAATTTGTATAATCCTAAAGTATTACATAAGACGAAGCAGGAATACAAAGATTGAGTATTAAATATTACAGAAAAATGCCCCTTTAAATCTTTAAGTACAGCTAAAACATAATTTATAATTTTCTGGCTCAATTCATCCATTTTTCGTTCACTATTGAGGTACACATCAATTGATCATATACAAAGATTTGAATAAATCATATTTAAATGTTTCAATTAAAGCAACTCGAGGATTAGTAAAGAAGATCAAACGAATATCATTAAATTTATTGTCTAGCCATATTTTTTTACATAAATTACATTAATTTAATGTACCTACCTAAAATATTAAAATATGACATATTTCAATATTTTATATAAGTATTAATTGTTTAATAATTATATAATAGAAATTACTTACAGTCTTTTTCAATACTAGATAAACAGCAATTGTACATTTTTAAACTGTTATATTATATCTATAAGTTTACTGGCCAAACACATACCGGGTTTTTAAATTTTATAACCTGACCTAACTGGTGAGTAATAAAAGTAATAAAAACAAAAAAAAAAAAAAAACAGGCAATTAGGTACAATTAAATTTATTGGGGAAAAACTTTAGGGGGCTGTCTTATTTTCGAAAATTGCGATTATTTTAATTTTAACCGGTTAACTGGTGAGTTGCAAATAAAACCAAAAAACAAGCAACTAGTTGTAATTTGTTCGATTTTTTGGTTAATATTGTTTACAATATTTGTAAATTTTTATAGGTTAAATAAAATACTTAAATTTGTTTTATTTATTTATAATTCTTGCAGTCTACGTATTATTAAATATTTTAGATTATTACATGTTATGCGGAATTATAATTATTAAAATATGTAATATATAATATATAAATAAACCTATAGAATGCATGTCCACTAATTAAAAATGTGCCTTATTTTTATCAATAATGTATTTTCAATAAATAAATAAAAAATTATAAAAAAATGATTTGATATCATTATAATGCCAAATTCATAAAGTATTTTCTACAAAGTTTAAAATCATTAGAAAAACTGTTATTACAAATGTAAACTAAAATTTCTTGGCGGTCGTGAAACAAGTAAATTTGTAACCTAATATATTGTAAGAAGTGGAATTTTCTATTGAATTTTGTTTTCATTCTTCGTGTTATTATACTCAATAACATTTTATTATAGTTTTTTATTGAATTTATAATAGGTACTATAACCTACTTTTTTTTTTTTTTTTTGTGAACTATAATTTTATCAAATAAGATTGGGGTGCATCAAATTTTTACCATAAACATAGAAAAATTGAAATCATCTCTTTGTAGCATATTACAAGAATGATGCGAATAAAACGTTAAAACGTTCTGTGTCGAAGACACGACGGTGACTGTATATGAAGGGGCAATGGGTGGATCGCCCTCCATTGGATTTTAGCAGTTTTATTTCCTATGATTTTATATATAATTTATCATTTAAAGATGTATTGATAATTATCATACTTTTATTGAAATCGGCGTTTCCAAAAAGTAGTGCTAAGGATGGATATCAGACTATTTTTAGTCTATAGTTTATTATAGGTGTAAAGATACTCTATAACTTCGTGAATATATTTAATTCCCGTTTTAATAAAGAGGACACATATCCTAGAGAAAAAGTGTTATAGGTATAGATATAAGCAGAGTTATAAAATAAAAATATTTTTTATGACTTCTTTTTACATGTTTTAAACGTGTTTATTGTTTTCAACGCTTATTAAAAATAAAAATTTTTTCGTTAGAAATTTTAGTACCTGAAAAATGTATGAGCATGTATGTATAATAATGTATGTATTTAATGTGTAAATAAGTATGTATAAATGTATTCTGTAGGGTAACAGAAACATAAGATAAAGGACAAAAATCCAAGAAAAAAAAAATTCAATTAAAAATCTTGTAGAAAAAAGTACAAATTTAAAATTCATATAAAAAATAAACTTAAATTAAAATTATAAGTTTATTATATTATATATTCTATAATAATATTTTTGTACGTGTCAAACTTTATAATGGGGAATAAAATATGAAATTTATTAATAATTATCTGTACAGTGTATCTATAGATACATTATTAATACCTACATAAATAGTATATAATATTCAACATTATAATTTAAAGTACACTTTGGTCTTTGATCCTATATACCTATAACATTGTACACGTACCACTGTTTATATAATTTAAGCATTATTTAGCTTTTGGTTCTGGTAAGATAGTAATGTTGTAGTATATATTGTTTGATTTGGTTATTACTAATTACCACGATTATTAAATATATCACTTAGGTATATAGAAATTTGAAATCCAGGGGTGGATCCAGAAATTATTTACGGGGAGGGTGGCACATTCCCTCGAATGATTTTGTGGGTATTTACCTATTATTCTAAAATCATGCCTATATAACATATTAAAAGTATCTATTTTTGTGTAATTATAGTGTATACCTATATACCTATATATTTTTTTGAAATTTGGAGAGGGCACCCTCCCCCCCTTGGCTCCTTTATTAGATTTTATTTTTATTTTTGAGCATTATAATATTGATATAAACATTAAATTAAAAATGAATATTATTATAAAAAATATCCAGACTTAACGGTGTTTTTTGGGTGGGGGGTGAGAGGGTGGTCGAGCCCTCTCTTTTTATTTTGAGATAAGTACATTACAGTTTGTAAATCGCCTCCTTCTTAATTGATCTTCAGATATGTCACTGCACTGTGCATATTATATAGGTATTGTTCTTTAAATTCCAATCTATTTAAACTCAACTACAGCTACGTGTAACTTATTATATTTATACGAAATACTTTGTTACAGTAATTTTTAATTCAATTCTTTAATTCTTAGAACATCTAAAATAGAAGTGTATAATCAAATTTTTTTTTAAATTAACGTTAGTCTTTATGTTATATTGAATTAATCCCGAGTTTCAAGTTTGATTGAAATCAGTTTAATTTTCTCTGAAAATCGATGGATTTATTAACTCGGATTATATAAAAAATGTGTCCAAAACGCTATTTACCACATTATTATGTATCTCCATTATTTTATCATACAAGGCAATGGTGAGACCTACATTGTTGTATGAAACAGAATGTTGTGCACTAGATAGTAAGATATAACAGAAAATAAATAGCAGATATGAGAATGGTAATGTGGATTAATTTAACTACAAATGATAAAATAAGAAATGAGTACATAAGAGATTGTATAGGAGTAGCTTCAATAGGTAGAAGAATATATATGTATTAAGAAGGAAATGAAAGGACTGAGGTAGTAAGATTATTAAAGGAAAAATATGTTAATAGAAAGAAAAAGTGAAGAAGATATGGGAGTTTGAGTTAAGTAGAAGAAGAAGAAGAAAAGGGAGATTTTTATCGTACAAACTTAGGTACTTTTTGTATCATTTTGAAGTGCTTAAAAAGTTATTACTAAATATATTTTGGTCGCCTGTTATTTAGAAAATAATACACTTATAACAGCGCTGTAGTCTGCCTTTTCATTACATTTTTATATCGGGACTTTTTTTTAGTTTGGCCGGCAGATATATTGGTCTATTTGATTACACCCATAAATATTTTTAAGTTTTTTATAAAAACGAACTCAAATGTAATTTTTATCAGCTATATGTAGTCTGCATGTA
This sequence comes from Pemphigus obesinymphae, assembly GCA_025469235.1. NCBI lineage: Eukaryota > Metazoa > Arthropoda > Insecta > Hemiptera > Aphididae > Pemphigus > Pemphigus obesinymphae. The sequence goes on from JAIPRL010011671.1 coordinate 11,420, forward strand.
CAAATCTAAACATATCTTGTTTAAATTTTGCACTTATATCATTTTTAAGGTATTTATTGCTTTTAAACCTAAATAAATGTATTTATTGTATATATTTAATTAAAGATAAATTTAAAAATATTTATGTAGTTCAAATCGTAAATTAAACATCATAATATGTACTATAAGCACTTGAAAATTACGATTCATAATATCAACATGATATGTCGACATATGGTAGGTAATAGATATCCAAAGTATGTAACGGAGGTTTAATTATGTTGTCACGTGTATATTTTAAATCAGCTATACTCAACCTTTTTTTTATTTGAGCCACATAAAATATTTTAAAATATTACGTGGGTCGCAAATCGAAATGAACGGAAAAGGGATTAAAAAAAAACACTAAAATTACATTTTATATACTCGTATATTGTGTATAACATTTGAAAATTTATTATAAAAAAATTAAATATTTATTTTAATTAGTGTCAATTTTGATATTGAGATATATTTTTCACTATTTTGGATATATCTGGTTCGTAGTTTCTGCATGCTACTCTTAACAAGTCGTCAAGATGTGAATCAGTAATCCGATTTCTGTACACATTCTTTGGATATTTCATTTTTGAATATTAAGTTTCACACAGATATGTTGATGTGAACATTGTTAGCAAAAAGTAGGCACATTTTTGTATGGTTTTGTATTTTCCTGGCACTAAATTCCAAAATTTGACGTATTCTTTTTGTTCTCTTTTTTCTTTGAAAATAACTTCCAAATTTGTATCATTTTTTAACTCAATAAATTCATCAAATACTTTTGAATAATCAGATACAATGAATACAGCTAATTGTGTTATATTTGTTACTTCTAAGTGCCAAGTATTTTCTATTAATAAAAAACAATTCTTTACACCTCTTAAATCCTGAAATCTTCTTTTAAATTCATTGGATAAGGCAGCTGAATGATTTAAAATTATTATACTGTTTGTTTGAGAAACGATAATATTATCTTGTATAGCTTTTGTAAGGGTAGAAAAATTATGTAGTATTTGGTTCTGTATTTCCTTCCTTGTAGTAGATCTCCAGTTTCTTTTCAAAAGCAAAAACTTTATTTGCCATCTGTGAAATAATTTTATTTTCACCCTATAAACCGCGGTTGAGTTCATTAAGTTTTTCTCTGATATCACACATATAAGCTAAAAGGCACCACCAATTATTGTTTTTAAGTTCATCAAATGTATTATTTTGTTGTAAAAATGCAGTAATTTCTAACCGTAAAGTAAAAAAACCTTTCAAGTGCTTTTCCTCTACTTATCCAACGCACCGAAGTATGCAAAAGAACGTCACTGTAATTACTGTTCATTTCTTCTAAAAGACTTTTAAATTTTTTGTGATTGAATTCATTTGCTCGAATATAATTAACTATTTTTATTACGTTTTTCATCACTAAATCTATTTCTAAAATAGAGACGAGCGCTGCCAAGTTTTCTTGGTGAATAAAACAATGAAATGACAAGATATTTGATAAATTATATTTTTTTTTCAACGGAGAAATAAATCCCTTTTCACATCCGGTCATCGATGGACATCCATCGGCGCACACTCAAACCAATTTTTTATTATCAATATCATTGTTGTCAAAAAAATTACTAATCACATCAAGATAATCGATGCCTCTGGTTTGATTTTTCATTGGAATGAATTTCAAAAAATCTTCATTAATAGAATTTTGTTCAGTACAGTATCTAACAAAAATAGAACATTGTGATGTGGCTGAAATAT
>JAIPRL010011672.1:0-13183 GCA_025469235.1 Pemphigus obesinymphae
TTTGCCGGGTTTCGGGTTTAACACAGTTTTCATTTTGCCGGGTTAGGAATACGTGGTCAAAAAACGGTTTAAATTTTTTCCGGGTTCCGGGTACGGGTTTAAAAAACGTGTATCACTTTTTCCGGGTCACGGGTTTCGGCTTTAACACGGTTTTAATATTTTGCGGGTTACACGGGTTCTCACCCCGGGTTCAAACCCGTTTTGACTCCCTGGACTAATGACCACACGTTTGTGAAATAATTCCCGAGTTGCTCTATGCTCGCGGTGTCTCGTCCGACGAGCAAAAAGGGCCGATGTCGCCTGACGAGTAATTTTTCGTACTCGAGTGCGCGCGCGCAAACTCGGCGTGGAAACGAAAAACGCCCAACGGTTTTTTGCACGAACGTCTTGCGGCCGGTTCGAGTAGGTACACATAGTTGAGGGGATGGTGGGTGGTGGGTGGGGGGGGGCGACCGACGGCGATAAAGGTCGGGGCGATTATTATTGTACGCGAATCGAACCGTTAAGACGTTGTTTGTCGGACCGAATAGTAGGTACGGCGCGGGGCAGAGGTGAACGTGGGATATAATATGCGCACACCGCCGAGCAGATTTTACCGGTCCCCGAGGGCTGTACACGCGGTATATATAATAATATATTTTCTGCGTTTTCCACCCCCTCCGGTTTTGCGGATAATGAGCCAATTATATATATATATATTATTGCCGACGAGCATATATAACACACTCGTCGTCGTCGTTTCGTTGTTGTTATTATTATTATTATTATTGTTATTATTATTATCGTTATTATTATTATTATTATTATTGCATAATAATATAAACAAAACTATCTCTCTGCCCGCGCGCGTCGTGTGTAATATTTAGCGACTGCGCGGCGTATATATTATTATATTATTATTACGACCGACCGACCGACCGACCGACCGACCGACCGACCGGGAGTGGCGGCCGACGGTCGTGGGAGTCAGCCGAAACGCCGGCGCTCTCTCTCTCTCTCTCTCTCTCTCTCTCTCCCTCTCCCTCTCCCTCTCCCACTCCCTCTCCCTCTCCCTCCCACTGGGTATTCGTCCGCCCGGAAAGGCACATTTTCCGACCGATTCCCCTCGTGTTTTATTACGCAAACACCACCAAAGTGGTTGTTATTGCTACGTCGTAACAATACCGTTACCGTATGCGAGGCGCACGTCTCTCTACACGTATATACGTACAATATATATTATATTATATTATTATATGTGTGCGCGTTCTGCAGTGTATACACACACTGTTTTCTGCTCGTATCGTATTTATGATAAACACGGTGTATAATAATTGCCTTACGCCGATTACCGCAAATACGAGTGATAACAATTATTGTTCGTAATCGTTATATGCGCGCGTGTGTGCATTCTGTAAACGAGATAATATTTGTCCGGACGTGGCCCGTATTTAATTTGGTATTACGCGTTCTTGTTCCTCGATGGCGCTTTAACCCTTCATTCGCCTGGTGCACTGCTGGCCAACACCCACGGCATTCATTCCATTGTCCAATAGACTTAGGGTGACCAGTTATCACTAAAACAAAAAGTGGACATTTTTAAAACGCGCGCAATGAGTGTAATACTTGATCAGTTGATCAGTTCTTGTAGGAGTAAGAACATCGGTGAAACTATACGTTCTACGTGAGGAATTAGAGGTTCAACCGAAATTAAAAATTAGGGAGACATATTGCTTTCTTTAAGTTTTGATAATGGGGTTAGGTGAAAACTAATTCTCCTCTTTTATTACGTCTATATATTTGATAATATATATATATATATATATATATATATATGATATGTATTTATATATAAATACATCTGAATTTTATGTGAAATATAAATTTATTATAATTATATTATAAATCATTATATTGAATTATTATAAATCTGAAGAGAAAAATATTTACTAATTTCCTTTATTATATATTTATTCCTTTATTATTGCACATTTGAATACAGATAGTTACAACATTTATTTAATTTATTAAAAGCATATTTAGGTATCTATGTATTTACTAAAAATTTAAATACCATATTATACACTATATTTATCTCTATTTATTATACTTAAATTAAAAGTAAAAAATAATAATATTGTCAATAAGAATAACAATTAAAAATATCGGTTTTTAGGTATACAATATGAAAAATAATAGATGTGTATTTTTTTTTATATTTATAATTTTTATTTAGAACTAAGAATGTTAATATTTGTCAGAATTTGATATATTTTTTTAAATGTTTTTGTTTTTTTTTTTCATTTTTTAAGTATTTAAAAAATTCAAAACACTTACAATTTTTAAAATTAAATTGTACCATCATAATACCCTTTACATTTTCTAATAATAAACGATTACTTTCATTGGTCTACTGACTGTTTATGAGAGAGAATACTCTCTCAGTACTAGCGTTGAGGCCCGGAATTGCAAATAAAAAAAACTGTGCAATTTTAAAATTTCAGAAAATGTAGTCATACAAAATTATTAGCTAAAATAAATGTTAACAATTTTTTTGGTGATTTTTCCAAAAAGTATTCTTCATTTTCAATTTCTGAAAATCATAGTAATAAATAAAAGAGCAAAATACAAATTTGATCGTGTTGTCATAACAATATTATATTTTGTTATTTAAATTTGGGCGGATATTCTATGATGTAATACTTATCAGATTACCATAATAACTAGATACTAGATTGGTATTGATCAGTTACCAGTAGTAACCATAAAAGCCCCGCTCACCTTAAAAGTCATACGACACGACACACGACGTAGCTGTAATACCGTCTTAATACTACAGACTACCACCACAGAATGTACAGTTGGTGTCTGCGATGAATAAAATAATAAAATAATATAGTACTATCTTAGTCTGTGATAATAACTGATATTATCACGTAATAAAAAATAAAACCACAGATAACTTGAAAGTTAGATAAAACTATTTATGCTAACAATTATTAATGCGAATAATTAATAGTAATAATTATCAGACTTAAACACTAAATCTGAAAAAGAGGACATTTTAAACCTAACCCGGACAGACGAGGACGCCCATAAAAAAGAGGATGAATGCTCCTTAAAGAGGACGTCTGGTCACGCTACCAATAGTGCGATATTATAGTGATAGTATGGAGTAAAATTCACTAGATAACCAAGCTCTGATCAATTATTATATAGCATCACGTTCACCTGCAATATTAATATAACCGTGACGTTATAATCAATTTTTTTTTATACCAGTTCAGGTAACACTTTTAGGCACATACATATACGGATGGGATGCATTGGTATATGAAATATAAAAATTCATATTTATCTTTAAAACTAAAATTAAAACGATGACGCTGCGGAACAATAATAATGATATCATTTATATAAATTTGGTAATCAGTAAATATCCGCTCTAATTTTAGAATTGACGAAGTCGTGCTAATAATTCTGAACGTAAATTTACTATATTTTCAGCATAGCGTCCACTTTAGTTAAAATTATTAATACTAATAGTTAACATTATATAGGTATATATATATATTAAATTTGTTAAATTTAAAGTTAATATGCAAATAAAACATAAAAGTTAATTTGTTTAATTGAAAATAAATTGAATTTGAGCATTTAAAATGATTTCTGAAATCGGTAGATAATATCATAATTTATTATTTATTACTATTGAATATATAACACATATTGATATATTGATACAATATATATATATATTGAATAAATGGTATCTAATATGTCCACACATTATATTTATTTGAGATATTTACCCATTTTATTAAAAACCCTTCTATTAATAGGAATATAAATATATATAATATACTCGTATATATGTATATATATATATATATATACGTTTATACGCGTATCCGGGTATATGGCGTATTATGTCATTTATTGACGTTTTATATATATTTCTAAAATTATAACTAATAATAATTGATATACTACACTTTTATTTGAACTCGGTCTTTTGATTCAAAACATTAATTTAAGATAAACGTTGTTATCTATGCCAAAAGGGCAATTAATAACAGTAAATTAGAAATTAAAATAATTCTTTAAGAAATACTTTTAATTTATTAAAAATACATAATACATAAAGCATATATTATAACATATAGGACATAAATACTATAATAATTATGAATGATTTAATAATAACTCTTAATTACATAATTTAACTTTATGCATGATTATGAATAATTATATTATGTTAATATAGTTGTTAGCAATGTGAATTCTAATTAGTTAAGATATTTATGGTAATTACAAAATGTATTAACTAATTGAATTAAGAATTTGAAAAAATAATTTTTGAACTAATAATATTAATTAATATCTTTGAATTAAATAACCAATGTAAAAACGAATAAAATGAAATCATTAAATTAAAAAAAAAACCGTTCAATTTTGACTTTTAAAATGTGGCTTTCATTACTGTATTAAATGCTAACCTGTGGGGTCGTATATTCATTATTTATTACTCGAATGTTGTGAAATTTAACTTGTAAATTATCAAAATTACACTACGTAAAACAATAAATGTGGTGTCTACGTTAAAATTAGAGTTAAATATCTATTACCAATTTTTAAAATGAGAATATTTTATAGAAAATGACTTATCCCTTTTGTAAAATATTGTGTATCAAAGAAGTTACAGCGTCTTAAGATTTCTTTTTTTTTTTTTAAACGCTATAACTTCTTTGATACACAATATTTTACAAAAAGGATATGTCATTTTCTAGAAAATATTCTCATTTTTAAAATTGGTAATAGGTGTTTTAACTCTAATTTTGACGTATACACCACATTTATTGTTTCACGTAGTGTAATTTTGCTATATTGCCCATTAGATAGACAGACAGCAAATGCGGGTGCGACGTCCTCTTAATCAAAAAAATAAAATAACATCTGTTTTATTCATTATCATTCCGGAAATTCAATTTCGAATTTTTAATCGTAAATATTACAATAACAAAACAATTTAATCACATGACATTTCGAACATTATTTTTTTAATCACTTGATTATAGGACAGATTAAACTAGTTCGGTATTTTAAACATATATATGTCAGTACCTACCGACTGTGCATATATAAGTAGGTGTATTGTCAATGATATACATTTAAAATTATATATTATATTGTTTTGTAATAAAAAATTATTATTAAATAATTTTAAAATACAAAAAAAATAAAAATGTAAACTGTTACACAAAATATTTTTTGAAACATAAGTAGACATATAACTGTTTGCCATTTTAATTTATATTCACGCGAAAAAAGTCGTTGCTTCGCCTGAAAATGCTATAATAATCGTTTTATAATATTAAGTTATTTTTTATATTAACTTGCTTGGTTAGGTAAATAATGTTGACTTGTTTTGACTTCACTAAGCCGTTATAAATTCATACACATATAGAACTTTGGTTCCTCATTTATTCTATAATTACCTGTTTTTGTATTATATAATGACCGCAAAAATTTAAAAATATTAGTTGTAAACTCTCGAAATATACATTTTAACTAATATCAAGTTAGTTTATTTTATTGATTAGAAAGCGTTTTAAAAACAATTTATTATTATATTTATCTGTCTTAAGTAATATTGATTAAAATATAATATGTTGAATGTAGATATACATTTATTGAATAATAGGTATATACAAATTAAATCGTAAAAAATAATTAAAATATTTATTACTATATTATGATTTTTCTAAAAATATATTATTAGTACATTATTTTAGAAGTATTTTTTAACATTTCATTAATTTATAAACTAGTTTTAACTAACCAAATAACTTGAAATTGTCCAGATATTTAAAAAAAAATGAAATTTTTTAATTGTTAAACCATTAACAATAATGAAAGAACGAAAACTATTCACAGAAAAAAAATTATTTCGCTTTATATCCATAATAATATTTTGAGATATACAATAGCTATAAAAATAAAAATAAACATCTTTATAAAAAAAACTGTATAGCGTTTAGTATTATAAAAATTAAATAATATATTAATACCTATTCATTAGTGTTAAAATATAAAAAAAATAAATATATTTTCATTTAAAACAATAAAATGTACTAGGAACTTTTTTCAATTTAACCATTTTTCGGTGTAAAAACGTATGCGCTTATCTACGATTCATGACCGTAGCCAACAGAAAGGTTCTTATCGGTGTTAAACAGTATTTACTTTTTATTATAATGAAAAAAGTCTATGTGTACCTTCTAGTGCGGTTTATTTGCCATATAGTCCACTTAAACAATATAATATCTTCTGTTTCTTTAAATTTGATGTTAGTTCCCATATTAAATATCCCTCATACATTGTTCTATACATTTATCATAGGTATTTATCTACCAAAACATTTTTCTTACTAACACTTTCTTCTGGCTTTATCCTTATGCAAAAATTGTATTATATTTTCTTTGAATACCTGTATCTACTAAATCCAACTATAATTTATAATAATTTTACTTCAAGCATAACCTTTAAAATGAAATAATATAAAACTATTAAAACTTTATAATAATCTAACAATGGAACATTTTTTTAATACACATATAATTATACACTTAATCTTTAGATAACAGTAATATTTTTGTCAACTATACATCATTATTATATTATATACTCAAGGTCACAATATTATACACTTTAATTTTGTGTATACGTATTTCAACAACTAAGTTGTCATCTTCAATTCAAGTTGTTGGTACGCGCTGAAGACGAACACTTAGTAAAGTTGTTGAAATACGTATAGGTACGCAAAATAAAGTGTATGCTATTGTGACTTTGGGTATATGATATAATAATTATAAATAGTCACATGTATTGACATCTATACATAACTGATTATTTCTACTCTATATTAGAGTAGTTAGTACTAATAATAATCTTTTACACTACGGTGGCGGCTTAGTTATATTTTACTTGGTCGGCTAAATAAATAAAAAAGCTCGTCGCAAATAATATACAAATATATATTTATATTTATTTACTAATTAATGTTAATTTTCCAATACACATAAGTAAATATATAAACGTTAATATATATTTTAAAAAAGGTGCACTTCGCTACTGGGCAGTATATTCTTGCGGTAGATGTATTGCATTTGAAAGCCATGATAAATCATTGCATTCAATAAAACGATCCTGAGCGTAGCTCCGGTGTAGTATTCGTAACTCTTAATATTAGTTATATACTCAGTACCTACTCATATTCAACATTACATCAAAGATCAAATGTAGAAATAAATATGATCTTACGAAATTACGAAGAAATGAAAAATCTGAATTTAACGAAATCGTATTTTTGCCGTTTTTTCGTCATTTTTTGGTAGTTTTTCCTCATGCATTAAAAAACTGTTGAGAAAATCGAAAAATGACCTGTTTAATGTACCAAATAGATGAAATTTGCTACAGGAAACCATTGAAGCTTGTAAAGATCGGAGTACTCCTTCTGGTAGTAAATTTGTTTACAGAGAAAAAAAGTAATAAACATCATTATTGAGCCACTAGCTCCCTCGCTACGCTTAGAATCTAAAATACTTTTTTTCAGTCGGTTTTTTTTTTTATTTAGTTAAATTTATGCACGACTAACGTTACACTAAATTTTTTCAGGTCTTAAAATATCATTTTACTATTTATTCGGACTTGAATACCTCAATATTGGTCATTTTGTCGAAATAATTAAAATTACTATAAAAAAAAAAAATTGTGACTACGGATTTTCGAAATTTTTTTAATTTAATTAGAGTAACATATATTTAACGTTGTATAAAATGTTCAGGCCTTAAAATCCAAAATTACTCTTTTTAGGACTTAGAAATCTCGAAATCTAAATGTCTATAAATAGCCCGAAATTGCAATAAAATAAAAAAAAACTTAATCATCGTAAATATATTACTAAATTAAATATTCGATGTAAATTTTAAGATTTTCAAGTCATTTTATTTGAAATTACGAAGAAATGAAAAATCTCAATTTGACAAAATCGTTTGCCGTTTTTTCCTTATTTTTTCGTGGTTTTACCTTACGCATTAAAAAACTATTGATAATATTGAAAAATGACCTCTTAAAAGTACCAACTAGATGTAATTTGCTACCAGAAACCAAGTAAACTTGTAAAAGTCGGACCACTCCTTCTGGTAGAAAAAGTGTTTAGAGAAAAAAAAAATAAAAAATAAATGAACATCATTGTAAAACCACTAGTTCTCTGGCTACGCTCAGAATCTAAAATGTAGTTTTGTTTAAATAACTATAATTTAAGTAAAATAAAACTTTATAAGTTAAAAATATTGACAGTGTTTTGAAATGCTATATTTCACTTTAAGTCAAATGAATTATTAAATGTATTTTAAAAATAGTTTACAAGACTATTTTAACTTAATATTCCTAAGTTATGTATATTTTATGTGAAATAGGTGAAAATGCTTCGATTAAAAATTTAAATAGTGTTTGTATAATTGATTAAATAATAAAGTGATACTCCTAAATTAAAATTGTTTCTGAAAGATTCTATACATAAAATATTTCAATAGTGAATATTTTATTGATGCTACAAATATTTTAATGAATTAGAAATAATTTTCACAGTGTTATGCAATTATAAAATATTTATACAATATGAATCATGAAACGTTTCTACAACGATATTCCTGAAATTTTTCTACATCGTTTTTATAAAATTATAATTTGTAAATCACGATAAACCTATGCAAGCAATAATTTTTTTTTGGTGAACAGTATACAGAATTTTACGGGTGCCACTCTCGATCTAATTTTTAGTAGTAAAAATTCCTAACGTTCAAATTATCGAAGTACCTATTGATCGCTACTATCCAGATTTATATTTGATGTCTACTCTATTATCAAAAATTCTGCTCTTTGATTGTACCAATAATTGATACAATAATTAAGCGAAGTTAAAGTAATAATTATTATTACTTTAACTTTAATAAATCAAACTACCGAGGTATCTAATTTGGACTTAACTTTTACCAACAATAACTCCAATAATTCTGCAGCGAATATTCATTTTGATGCATTGTAAAACTTTGCTTTACTCCTATCTCAAAATATTTTAAATCATCTTTTCCTCTTTGGTTTAATAATTAATTTAAAAAACTTGGTGTTCATTAAAAGGAAATCATCCGGTTGTCTATCTCACAATAGAAAGTATTCACTTCTTCGTGCTCAATATAAATATGACACTAAAAGATGTTTATAAAAATTACTTTAAACAGATGGAAGAGTCATTTTTGAGTACCTAATCCTGGAAATGTTTGGGATTTTATGAGAAAAACGAAATCACATAACTTTCTTCCAAAAATCGTTTCTTTTAATGGGACATCTAGTTTCAAAATTTTAGTATTTATTAAAACAATTACAATTGAATTTAAATTTAAAAATGCATTAAAATCACTTTATTGTTCTCTTGTTAGACCTATTTTAGAATATGGAACTGTGGTTTGGGATCCAAATACCGCTGCTAACTCTTATCTGGTAGATCGTTTTTGGCGTAAATTTTTGGAATTTGCTGCATATATTCTAAAAATACACCGCAATATCCTTATGACTATTCTCCTATACTTCAGTATCTGAAACTAGATACTTTTGTAGATAGAAGAAAACGCTTCAATATTGAGTTCTTAAGAAAGCTATTTTTTGGGCAGATAGATTTTCCCGAATTGCTATCAACGGTAAATTTTAAGGTTTGTCAACGTTCCACTCGTTTTCTTCTTTATTTTACTGTTTGTATGCAAATTATTAACTATAATCGGAGCGAACCACTAAATCAGTATCTAATTCAAGCCAATAAAAACCTATCTTTTCTTTTATAATACTATCTATGTTTAATTTGTTATACCTATATTTTTTGCACAATATTTTCAAGTTATTCGTTTTAAGATTAATTGTAAATTGCCCATCAAGGCGTTATTATATATAAATAAATAAATATTTTTTTTCTATGGACTAAATAGTAAAAATGTCTCCTAAAATTTAAGCATATGAATACAATGTTAATTTATTTTAGTATAAAGAAATTCCACAAAGAATGAATCTAAATGTAACAGTAATATTATAATACATATATATATATTCAATATCTTCAAATATTTTTATTTATGTACAAAGTGCATGTAATGCAGTTAATAGTGGAATAAAATATTTTACGGAAATCCTTCAAGACTATTGATATATTTTGGCGAAAATGTCGATGATTCTGTTTTCACAGAATTGCCGTTTAATTATTAAAAAAAGCTCTTATTAAATTGCCCTTATTGTGCTTGATAATTTTTTGTGATTTTATAAATTTTCAAAGAAAGAAGTCCATCATAAAAAATCAAAAATCTTTGGTGGATTGTAGTTCTAGTCATATATATACGATTAGGAAATGTATCTTACAATAAGTCAGTTGTTTCATACGTAATATGATAATTTAATCCATTTTACTGAAACTATAGTGAGCGAACCCTTTGTAATTTGTTCAATACAAACATTTGATATATTTAAAAAGAATTATAATTTTTTCTTACAACAAATTATATCTCACACTCATTATGTAATATTATTAAATTATGAATTACTATTACATTATTAAATTGCGAATACTTTTGATCTGTAAGTGACAGTGAATTGGTTACAAATAGTACCGACTTCTCTACCATATTGTCTACCTAAACAATACGTTTGACTACGACACGAAAATGAATACGTCGAATTGCCACAGAATCCTCTATTAATACGATGCACGTGATTTCGTGAGGGTACTACATGCATCTATAATAATTTATACACTTGACACGAAAGTATCGTTGGAATTTGACACGCGAGAATGAACATGGGTAGGTACTTGAATAATGTACAGCGTTTTTATCTTGTCGGTTTATATCGTCGATATCAATTTAAGGAAAGTCTGTTTGGTATCTAAGGTATTATGGCAGTACGTTGGGAATATACTCGTGCTGAATTAAAAATTCTATATTGTGTCTAGTCGAAATCGGACTTAAGTTAGTACTTCAGGTATGCATCTTTAATTTCAATTGATGTAAATGTAATTTAACCGCACGATGTTTATTAATCAATATTTTGATAAACCGCAATATTTCTTTTGAAGCCAAAATTTCTAAGTATATTATAAGACGGTGTATTATTTAACTGGAATTACCATGCATTGTATACCACGCGAGGAAATGAATTTCGGAATAAATTACAATTTAAGGGAAATGAAGTTACTGAAAGTATCAGATTTTTACAAAATACAAAATAGATTTTCAATTCCATTAGAAAACGAGAGTTTATTCTTAACGTTTTGCTATTAAATCCTCGAATACTGCCTATAGTGCTTATTATTATTATTATTATAGATAATATATAGAAAATATATTTAAATATGGATATGTACCTACCTATATGAGTTAGGTGCCTGTATGGGTTATAGTATATGTCCATTGAGCCCTGTAATATGAGTAACTACATTCCTGGTATTAAATATGGACATAATAATTTTATGGTATGCATATATTATTGTTAATATAGTCTATGAGGAGAGAAGTAAAAAAAAATAATAATAGTAAATACTTACTTATATTTGATAATGACACTATACCTAATTGAAGTAAGAATGCTGACATATGGTCATAGAATAAATGGTTAGGAAAAATATGCAAGTACAAAAAAACCTAAGTATAAAAAATATAAAATATCCATACATAAACATATTTAATAATATTTAAATCTTCATTATTTTAATTGTTTAAAGTTTTCTGAAAATAAAATTATAATATTACATACATAATTATATAATAATTTATTAAATTTAAATACAGTTGTAAATTCAATACATTCATAGTTTCGCTCTAAAAAACATCATCAAAATCACATGAAATATATAACACTGTTTTAATTTTTATAATCAAAATATTGTATATTATTTGAGTACAGACAATAGACTTAGTACAAGTATTAACGAGTTAAAAAGTTAAAGTTAATTTAATTTAAACTTTTTAATTTAACTCAAAAAATTAAATTTATATTAATTTAACTTAATATTTTAAAATTTTGTAAAATTAAGTTCATTTTGAATTTTAAGTAAATATCTAAAAGAAAAAGAAATTTTTTTTACAATTTTTCTATTGTAAAATACTAAATAATAAAAACAGGTTATTATAATTTTGATATGAAGGAATCTCCCATTTCTGATTAATTCGTCGAATTGATGAAATAAGATTATGGGAATACTATAGGTATTGGAAACCAGAAACATCTATATCCGTTATCATAGAATAGAATGTTATTATTATTTAACAATTTGTGACCGTAATATTGAAAATATTAGTACTTATACTGTATAATATTAATACATACCATGTATTAAAACAGATAAAAGATCACTAAAAATATGCAAAACAAATAAAAAAAAAAAAAAATATATATATATTAACTAACTTAACTTCAGCTGGTCTAATGAAAATTTGGTAACTTAACTTACGAACCTAAAAATGTATATAGTGATGAATTATATATGTATATAATATACCTAATTATATACGGTAATTCATTTTTCATTTATATAAATACGTGTATACCATGGTTATTGCACATATACCCCCACTACCACACTTTTTGACGAACGGATATTAAAATGGTAGCGTAAGAGTAGCCATTCTGATTGGTCTACATTTGTATACGGCTATATACAAAATAATACTACAATATCACTTCACTAATATAGAAGATTCTGCGATGGCATATCGTATCTACTACAGAGTACCCTTAAGCTACCATTTTGAATTTAGTGATAATAATTAGTGATGTTACGAACTGTTCAATTTTCGAACCGAAATCGCTAAAAAAATAAAAAAATATTAAAATAAGTTTTTTTTTTCTATTTTTAGAATGGATAATAATTTTTTCCGTAATATATATGAGTAGGTACTTACTTATTATCGACGAATTTTCGTTATCGTTTATCAATATAATATGATATGATATCACGAATTAAGATAGTATGGATGTCCAACGGCATATAATAATCAGCTATCATTCTGCCCTCAAACTGACTCCCTTAATCAGTTGTGGAAACGTTCAACTAGCGCTTAATATCATACTGGTGACATCGAATTACGATCGTAAATAATATTAA
>JAIPRL010011673.1:0-13182 GCA_025469235.1 Pemphigus obesinymphae
ACCATTATTAGCGTTATTTGGTTCTAAATCTTCTTTTTCTTTTTCTATATAAATATGTATTTTTATGTGTAAATAACTGTTTTATCACATTTAATTTGTTTTTGTAATCTTTATATATATATATATACAATGTACATTATAATTGCCGATTGGCGTTAATTACAAATAAAAAAAATAAAAAAATAAAATAAAAATTTTTACTTAGATAAAATAAAAGATAAATGAACATTTATCTAGATAAGTCTCAACACTGCCAATATTTAGATATTGATTTTTTTAATTTATAATAAAAAACTATTTTTTAATAAATATATAAAATAATTAAATCATTATACAATTATAATATAAATTAGTTTTGAAATAGTTATGAAAAATGTGTTTTCGGGTATTAGTACTCTGTAGTGGTAGAAGTACTTCACTCGTGTTTAGTATAGGTTACTAGTAGTGAATATATTCGATTTGTATTCAGACTCAATAAGACGATTTAAATTTAATCGTCAGTGTAATTACTAAAATATATATATATATATAATGTATTTGTAGACTGTATTGAACAAACTCTAAATGTTATTTACTACACACAATATCCATTTTACGTTTCGATAATTCGTTTATGCAATAATAAATCTTTCAATTTTCCATAGATCACACAATATGTGTTCAGAGTTTCACACACCATATGTAGATTGGTTATAAATAGGATAGATCACTCATAGCACTACATAACCCTGACCATTTTATTCATTATTTTGTTATTTCTTCTACATTTATAAAATATTAATAATATAAATCTGTTTGAATTACAAACGAGAACAAATTTTCTATCAAAAATATTTTTATTCCAAAACTCCTACTCAATTGCTTCAGTTAGAATATTTGCTCACATAGAAATAAAAAATAAACATTATCAAACATAATTGTATAATTGTGGATTTAGTTTCAATGGTTACGTTTTAATATAACATATTTCTTAACCACTAGTTTTAAATCATTAGTTATGTAATTTGATACCCAACAATCTACCGCATTATCTAAATTAACATAAAAAAATTCAAATATAAAAATAATTTAACTGGATTCGATATGAATTTCAAAATATAGCTTTAAAATATAGTTTTCACAAAACACGTCATATCAGAAACTTAATATGGACTATGGTTATAGAAACTGTGTATATGTCATAGTAATTTACAGGGATAAAACAGTGGTGTTATTTCAGTTTTTATATAGGGATGAAAACATTTAAAAAAGTCTAATTGTTCATTTCGCCGGACATAAATTACGTTCTTTAAAGTTCATGTCCATTTTTAAAAGGAGTTTAATCATACATGAATAGCCCGTTGTTGTCAGTGCAACGGACTAATTATTATTTAAACATTAAAAAAAATAGGCAAATATATATATATATATATATATATTTGATACTGTAAAAAGTGCAAAATAAAGTTTAGATTAAATCCCTCAAATAAAGCCCCTTGGATAGGGGTAGTTTTCCAATAACTGATAATATGAGAACATTATATACTATATATACTAATATTACTATACTATACTATATACTAAATATACGTTTTCTCTTGATCCAAAATTTGAATGAAAAAATATTATTTAAGTTTTAAGGAACTGTAAATGGAAAATTACAAGAACATTTGAGAATATAAATTCATTGTTATTTTATTATTCAAATGTTGCTGACTATTCTGTATTCATTTTCTGTGAGTAAATTCCTATAGGTATTTTAAATTTATTATTTTTTTTGGAAGAATGGATTTAAAACCATTGGTAATAACATTTTTAAAGACATATCAATATCTCACATTATGTTTATTGAGGTATATTTGGGAAATATAATGAAGCCCAGAATCAAAAATTTGAAAATTAAAAATCGATGATTAAAGTAATATAGAGAACCAAAGTGTGTTTAAATCGTGTATTCGTATATTAGAGTGCATGAAATTATTGGTTGAAATTGTAAGAATTGTTTACTTAGGCGTTTCGTCTATACGCATATGTAGATATAGAAAAATAATTTTTAATACGAAAAGTTTTGAAAATACAGTGCGAAATAATAGTTTATTTATCTATTACTAAATACCAATATGTAGATTCATTTTTTAATCTATAATAAAATATATTTTAATGAATACATAAAATAATTAAATAATTATAAAATCAAATTAGAAAGCTATATAGGAAAACATAAATTATAAATTCAAAAATTATTTTATTATAATACCTATATATTATTAATGAAATATAATTTCCGAGTATTGAAATATTATAGTAAATAATGTTTAAATTCAATAAAATAAACAATATTAATAATTCTGAAAATAGTTATGAATAGTTAACTCAAAATTTACGTGAAATTCTTTATCAAAAATGTGCATTCGGGTAGATATCAGTAAGGGTGGAAATACTACACTCGACGTGTACATAAAATATCTATTCAGTCTCAATAAAACGATTTTAATTGAATCTTCGGTGTAATTACTAAAAATACAAATATACAACTATAGACTGTAGTAAACTAATATGATAATTTCTGAAAATGTGTATATTACAATTTTATTTTTAATTCAAAATATATATATTAAGTTTTGATAATCCATATATGTACTGACCATTTTAAAAATTGTACAAATTAATTATATGATAATAATTTATTTGATACTAGTACTAAAAATAATATTGAATTTATATTCAGACTCAATAAGACTATTTTAATTGAATTTTTAGGGTAATAACTAAAAAAAAAGTATATATATATATAGTGTACCAACAATAATATAAATAAATAACATAAAAATATGTTATTTACAAATGTGTCTATTACACATTTATTTTTGATTCAAAATATAAATTGTATCTTTTCTTAACGTTTAAGTAAACAAACAACAAGAAAAATTGAATATTGTTCTATTAAAAGTACGAACGAAAACCAATTTTCTATAAAAATTGCTTTTTGCTCCATAACTACTACTCAACTACTTCTGTTCGAATAGTTGGACAAATAAAAATGAAAAATTAACATAAATAAATATAATTGTGTAATTCTGTATTTTGTTTCAAGGGATATGATTTAATATAACCTATTTCATCACTTAAACCACTCATTTTATGTCATAGGTTGTCTAATTAAAAAACACCTAACAATCTACCGAATTATCTAGATAAACATGAACAACTCAAATATAAAATTTATTTTTTACTGTACTCAATATAAATTACGAAATGTAAACTTTATATTGTACATTTCTTAAAATGGACTATTATTACAGAAACAGAATATCTCATAGTAATTTACAGGAGCAGTGGCATCATTTCAGTTTTATATAGAGGTTAAATCATTTGAAAAAGTCTAATTTTTCATTTCGCCGAACATAAATCACGTCTTTAAATATATTTAAATATAAAAACTTTATAAAGTTCATGTTCATTTTTAAAAGAATTTTAATCATATATGAATAGTCCGTTGTTGTCAGTGCAATGGACTAATTATTATTTAAACATTAAAAAAAAAAAAAAAAAAAAAAAAGGCAAAATTATATATTTGAAAATGCCAAAGATGCAAAATAAAGTTTAGATTAAATCCCACAAATAAATCCTCTTGGATAGGGGTAATTTTTCAATAATTGATAATATGAGAAAATTATATACTATATATACTACTATACTATACTATACTATACTATATACTAAATATACGTTATCTCTTGATCCAAAATCTGAATGGAATCAATATTATTTAATTTTTTAGGAACCTAAATCGTAAATTACAGTAACATATGGTGGTATAAATTCGTTGTTATTTTTATTATTCAAATGTTGCATGCCTATTCATTTTCTGATAATAAATTATTATAGGTATTTTAAATTTATTATTTTTCTGGGAAGAATCGATTTAAAATATAATGGTAATAACATTTTTAAAGACATATCCATATCTCACATTGTGCTTATTGAGGTATATATGAGAAATATGATAGGGCTTAGAATCAAAAATTTGAAAATTAAAAATCGATGACTAAAGTAATATTGGTGTATTCGCAATTAAATCATATAATGATATCATATATAATTAAATCATCATAAAATAAAATTGGAAATCTGCATAGGAAAACATAAATTATAGATTCAAAAAATGTAGGACCTTATCAAAATATGTCTTTCTATTTTAAAATAAAATTTTAAAATAGCTGTAAATTTTACTTTGTCCTTATGTATGTATTTATTGATTAAGTATGCTGTGTCTATTGGCAACTCATATAGTGAGCACCTTGCTTTATTTATTTAATAAATGTTGTTTCTCTCCTATCCACTGCCCAACACTCTGATCTATACATCATCTTCGGTCTCACTACTTTCTTATAAACTTAAACATTTTATCTAATTGAGATTTTTCTATCATACAAAATATATGACACTTCTCTTCAATTCATCCGCACACAGATCTTCCTATGTTTTTTTTTACAGTCCCCAAAACCACCATTTGCCATTAGAACAGATCTTAAATACTTTAACTTTTAAAATTCACCCACTTCATCCCCCCTCAACTTTATAACTTGCCTTCACTTATTCGCCTATGTTCCCTTTCTCGCAAATAGCATAATTCATACCCTATGGTATCTCACCATGTCTATCCGTTATTGCCATTCATTACTATATACAATTAATAAGGACTCAAAGCCTCTGGTGTATTCCTACTCTGACCGTAAAATCCTCAGTTTCCTCCACGCATACTAAAATATAATAACTTAAATAATTAATATTTTATGTTAAAATGAATTATATTATATAATGATTCGGTCGTCGTTTTGAATTTTTGCACCAGAGAATACATTTTTCAATACAATACTTGTCTACTAGATGTTTAAAGTGTACAAAAGTTTACTCAGCTATTATGCCATAATCTAGGTAAACCGTTTTAATAATTGCATGATTTTTTGAATAATGTTATAGAAGTCTAGGTTTAACAGAGTTTTACATTATACCGTTCGTTTGCTACAAAATCATAATTTTCAATGAATTATTTATTATTAAAAGAATTTGTGGGATCATAAATATAATTTACGATGTATTTTTGATAAATATACGTACATCATAAATATACATCATACATAATATATATTATATAACATATGTAAATGTATTTTGTACTATGATTAATAATGTAATTGTAATAACTAATAATGTTATCATCGATTATATTATTTTATTTATTGATTTCAAATTTTTGTAGATATTTTGTAATCATATTTTCAAAACACACATATAATATCGGATATTTTCGTATATTATATATTATATAGCTATGTAATATTATAGTTATGTTTTGGTCATAATGGCTAATTTCACGCAGCCCTATTGTACCACAATCCTTATCACATTTAAAATGTATATATGGTGGCGATGATAAAAGACCATCCGGGATTGATGCGACCCTGGTACATTTTAACCGAATATTTTCACTAAATTCAATGTTTCCCCCTTATAGGCTAGAGGAGGGATGTTTTCCAATGCCAGGTTTATGTATTTTATATAGGGGTGTGAAGGGGAGGTTATGTAAATTAAATAAATGCGCTGGTAATTAATATATGTAATAATATAGGTTATAGCAATAAAAAAAATAAAAATATATATTTAAAAAGGGGTGTTAGGGGGGTATCAGAATGAAGGGGGGGTATAGCTGATTATATTGAGTCAAAGAGAGAAGGGTAAACGATATATGTTAGGTTACAGTGGAGGCGACGTATCTATGTGTGGAATGGAGGATTAACTATGCATAATCCTCCATTACACAGGAAGGCCTATGGCCTAGAACTGTATAAATACTACTACTGTTGGAAGTCAGTCCATCGTTTCATTTGGACATTGGACAGAATAGTATATTTTTATAATTTTCTATTTGGAAACATTGAAACAATGATAAAACTTTGTATTAGAAAGACGATTCTGAGCAAAGTCAGAAAAATAGTTTAAAAATATACCCAATAATAATAATAATATAATCGTAAATTAAAGTAACTATAGTAGATTTCACCGTTATTATGTAATACTTCGGTAAATTTTTTGATGCAATGAACAACTACTGGAAAATCAAAAAATTACTTCACTATAGAACGAACCTGATAAAAATTTCTATAGGAAAATTAATAAGTAGGCATAAAACATTTGGATAATAAAAATAACAAAGAATTTGTACCACCAATTATTGCTATAATTTATGATTTAGATTTTTATAATATGGGTTCTGTTCAGATTTTGGATCAAGAGGTTTTCAAATGATATTTTAAATATCTACCTTCGCACTTACATTTTTAGTAATTTAATATTAATTGTATTTGTAATTATACATTATGAATGAATTCTATTCCACATTGAAATTTGTCATAGATAAATCATAAGTGATCATACAAAATTATAAAATTACTCAATATACATTTCGAAAATCTGAGTTGATAAATATAAATATATTTTGATATAATAATAATATCTGTTGTAATATATAATATAAAGTATATATATTAAAATTCTCATTATCATTTGTTGGAAAACTACCCCTATCCTAGAAGCTTCATTTGAGGGATACAGACTTTTTTATTTGAGGGCAGCATCAAATATTATAATTTTGCATATTCATTTTTTAAATATTTATTAGGCATTTTACTGACAACAGTGGACTATATATTATATATTGTTAAAATCCATTTAAAAATGAACATCAACTTTTTAGTATGTTATTTATGTCTGACGAAATGAAAAAATGGACATTTTTAAATGATTTAACCCCTATATAAAAACTGAAATGACGCCAATGCTCCTGTAAATTACTATGAGATATTCTGTTTTGTAATTATAGTCCATGTTAAGTTCCTGATATGACGTGAAAAGTATAATACAAAGTTACATTTCGTAATTTATATCGAGTACAGTAAAAAATAAATTTTATATTTGAGTTGTTCATGTTTATCTAGATAATTTCAATAAATTAAAAAAAATAAAGAAAAATGAAATTGTGAAACCGAACCAATCCGAGCAGAAGTTACTGGAGAAAATTCCGATTATTCGACGTCTTACGTATAATCATACACGTTTATGTCAACTCCATGCGTTTTCGGACAATTCAGAAAAAGGCTATGCTGCCGTTGTATACTTGCATATTGAAACTCATTCCTCAATGGGTTGTTATTTGATTAATGGGAAATTGAAAGTTGTACTTTTAAAGAAGTGCACAATCCCACAGTTGGAATTATGTGGAGCTGTACTAGTGGCAAAATTACTCCACTTTGTTATCTGTATCTATACTAATTGGCTCAAAATCGATAAAGAATATGCGTAGACTGATTCTACCACTGTTCTAGCGTGGATACGATCATGGCCACACCATTGGGCAATCGAAGGGCCAATCGATGTAGCCAGAGTTAGTAGAGTTAGTATCCAAGAATTAACTTGTCCATTTATTTGGCATCATATGCCTATTATACACAATCGGTTTGAATGTGCTTCTCGAGGCTTATTCATTTCTGAACTTATTAACCATCCTTTATGGTAGATTGGTCCCTCATTTCTTCTGAAACCTTGTAATCAATGGCCAGAAACAATGATACCTCAACCTGATTCTGTAGATTTTTTGACACAACCTGAATCCCGACTTTTAACCGTGTAGAAAATTAATACAGATAACTCGTTCTTAGAATTATTGATCAACCGTATATCGCCATACCAAGATGTATCAAACGTAAGTCAGGATAGTCAATTATAGGGGTCGTCAATCGGTGGGACGATGGCAACAAAATCGGATGCCTATGTGCATATGAAATATCGGAATTTGTTTATCTATCCCTCATTCTGACGACACCATTATTACTAATGAACGGATCCAGCTAGCGTAATTTCTTTGAACAGAGAATCCCTTTATTGATGTGGTAAATATCATCTGCTGATCATAGTATATTAGAGCAGATAGTAGAGGCCATATTTGTAGAAGTCAATGCTTAGATAAATTAACACAGTAAACAATGATACGACTAATTATTTGAAGTGACGAATATTGATCGGGTTACCTGATTATAGATGACGTTATCACAAGGACGATTGTTAAAGTATTTGATTCTTCTTTATTAATAGGTTCGTTGTCGTTGGTTTGATATTCAGGTAACGTAGGCAATTGTTCAGATAATTTGGTTAAGAATGGCGGACATGACCATGAAGATTATTTATTACTTATGATTCCAATATTATTTATAAAATTAACTATTCAAAATTATATATCGTGATTTTTATCTAAAATCTATTATGCAATAAGGACAAAATCCATTCGTTTTCGTAATTTCACTATTTTTCCTAGAAAAAAATTACATTTTTAAAAAAATTTTAAATTCAAGCTAAAACGAACACTGCATCTCCTGCGTTCCTTGATGAATAAATAAAGGGGTACGCTGTTAAACATGAAAAAAATAAAGAGTAGCCCGTTCCACTGCGTCTCTCCCGAAATCCACCACTGTATGTACTTAGCATGAAATATTAAATCTAGAAATAAATTAATTTCATGGATAAAATGAGTACAACAATTTAATTATTTTTTGGTGCAATAGTAACAGATACATAACAAGGTTTTGATTGAATATATATATCTAATAGGTATGTAAAGTAAAAGAAAAAAAATCCACAGAACTATTAAAAATGTGATAAAAAAATAACTCAATACCTATAAATATATTACTGCATTATCAAACAATTTATATCAATTATTAATTAGAAATTTTAATTAGAGTAACGTATTTTTAATGTTGAATACAATTAACAAGTCTTAAATCCCAAAATTACCCATTTTAAGACTTAGAAACATCGAAAACTAAAATATCTATGAATAGCCCAAAATTACAAAAAAATAACATAAATATATCACTAAATTAAATATTTGATATAAATTTCAAGATTTTAAAGGCATTATTTTCAAAATTACAAAGAAATGAAAAATCATGTTTGACGAAATCGTATTTTTACCATTTTTCGTATTTTTTTGGTAGTTTTTACTTACGCATTAAAAAACTATTAAGAAAATCGAATAATGACCTCTTAAAAGTAACAACTAGCTGAAATTTTCTACCGAAAACCAGGTAAGCTTGTGAAGATCGGAGCACTCCTTCTGGTAGAAAGTGTTTACAGAAAAAAAAAAAAAAAACATCATTGTAAAACAACTTACTCCTTCGCTACGCTCAGAATCTAATAAAATGGTATGCTCAAATAGAATAGGTATTTATGATTCAATCTCTAAAAATACACCTTAAATCAATTATACGGTATACGTATAATTTTTATTGTTAATGACATAAAATACAAAAATATTATAAACCAGTTAGACAGCTATTGTTAAAAATTTTATATTTTAATACCCGATTAGGTTATTTCTCCTCATTTCTATAGAAAAGAATCTAAATATTAAAATAATCTAATAATTTTATAAAAACTGCTATAATACCTACCTAATGTGTTACTTACGAACCCGTGAAAAATGAAAAAAAAAATGCACTATCCGAAATTAAAATAGATATATTATGTATATAAAACACATTTGTAACTTCAAAAGCAACGTTTAAAACATTGTAAAAAGATATTCAAATTATTAAATTCAAACACAAAGGAAATGCATTTACGTATTTGCTTCTTTTTTTTTTGCCTTTTTTAACTTTCGCTTTTCTTGGTTTTTACCTTTTTATTTTCGCTCTTTTTGTTTCGTCCTTTTGACGTGATACTTCCTGGAATGGAACTTCGACAAAGGATGAAGTTGAATTCAATATTTTGACAAATTAATTTTTATTGGAAATCTATTACTTACCTAAACCAGGAAAGTGACGGATCACCGATATCTAAGGATTCGAAAGTAATTAGTTGGAGTCCGTGGTCCAATGTATCAAATTGTTTTTTAAATTCTGTAAAAAAAAGTCAACTTGGCCATCCCATTTAATATTATCGGATATAAAGGACGTAAATACTACGCTACTAATGGCGGTTGACTTATTGGGTAAAGCCATGTTGATTGTCATTAATAATGTAATTTAAGTTGCACCAATTTTTAAATAAACAAATTACTCAAATAATTTAGCTAAATAGGAAAAAATGGATAATCGTCTATTAATATTAAATGGATTTCCAGTCTTAAGAATAGATGTAGTCGAGCTAATTTAACAAATATCAGATAAAATACTTTACTAAGAGAGCGTCTAAAGAGAAAGAAAGTGAGATAAACGTTCGATTGACGACCACTATAAACACAACGAGCTGATATGCCATCAGGCCCATTTAAATACGTATTTTTTAGAGACCAGAGCATCTAAGGTATCACTGATGGAGATGTCAATATCTGAAAGTAGATCATACGTTACCTGATAAGGATATACATCATTATAAGATGATGGAATAACTAAGGGGAGATTGAAAGTCTCAGTATAACAGGTGAAAAATAGGTCAGCAAACTTAGGAGCTGAATTAGCCTGGACATTATCAATGTAGGAATTGATGGATTCCACTTTAAACATTTTACATAACTTCAAAAATGTGAAGAAGATATAAGTACTCTCTTGGTTCTGCTAATAAATGCTTTGTGATCGGTTTTAGAACGGAATTTCCACTTAATTCTAAGATTAAAAATGATAATATTCTCCTAATTCTCCTAAACGTTTTTTTGTTTAAATATTAGGTTTTTGAGATGAGGGGAATTCTAAATACAATGGTGGGTGGTAAAAATCTGGAGAAACAAGAGGAGAGGTAGCAAGTTTGAGAGTTGGTGAGTTGAAACTAAAAAAAAAAAAGATCGTGAAGTTTCATGTGAGTATTTGGTAGATTAGTTAATTGATAGAAATTTAAGAATGAAAGCGAATCTATTAGATGGCCGGCCGTCTTAAATCCCAGACGATCATCAGTCGACATTGGTCATATTAAAATCACTACTAATAAATGAGAATAACGGGATGAGAGATAAAAATAGCTACTCTACAAATGTGGTAAGGGAAAAACAGGGAAAGGTGAAAAGGAAAAATAGTAAGTAAACATAAAAAGTTTAAATAAAAAAAATTTAATTTACGTCAAAGTTTTAATGATTAAAATATAAAAGTCATTATATTTCCAACTAAGTTACATTTATTTAATTCAAAATAAATAAAATATAATCATTAATATGATTAAAATTAATAATATTAATGTATAATTTCTGAAACTAATTATAAATTATAAACCATAAATTACATTTTTGAAAATAGGTTATATGATCATATAACTAATAATGATGTACAAAGAGATATAGAAGTACGGTTTTAGCAATAATAAAATAAAGTTGAAAGTAATGAACAAGACATATTATATTCAAATGAGTATAATTGGTACGTTAGGTTAAGTTATCTATAAGGTTGATGTTCAATTGTACCATAGTTCGTACAATATTCTTTACCGGATGGCACATCTGAAATTTAAAATTGCATTTTTAGAGTATCTAATATTTTATACAAATATAAATAATTTAATTAAAAAACAAATTAATTTGTTATACATTTTAAATACTAATATAAAGAATAAAATAATTAAGTATTACTATTTATTTTATTAAGGGACCTACATAATAATAGAATCAAATAGAAATATGAAAATTTAAATATTTTAAAAGATACCATACAATCCAGGAAAGTATTTAATTTATTTAAAATAATAAAACAATATTCATTTTCTATTTTATATGTTATTTAAGTCTGTTAAAATTATTTTAACTTATATAGTTATATACTTTTATATATACAGGGTGTCTTACGAAGATGCAATAACTTTTGTTCTGTTCAATATTTTTAAGTTTTTTTTTTGTTGTTGTAATAATATTACTGGAACAAATTTTAAAATTTTATCTAAAAATTTCATTATCTAAAAATAAAACACTAATATTATTCATAAACATTTTTTTTTATAATCTTATATAGATCCATTTTATAAATTAATTAAAAAAAAATATTTCATGTTAGAAATGTTTATAATTTATTAAATCGTCGATTTTCTACAGTTTTTTGAAATTTACTAAAATTTCAATTATTTTTACTAGTCATAAATAGCCACTAGGTACTATACAACATAAATTAATTTTTGCCACGGAAAAACATCATTCTTAGAATAAAATTATTTTTATAAATTGAATCATATGATTAATTCTATGTAATTATAATTTTTTTATATCACTGTAATGTTGATTAGCAAGATATAATAATAACTTATTATAGTCTGTTAAAGTTATTTTTTAACTTATACGCTTATATTCTTTTATACATACAGTGTATCTCACGAAAACCAATGACAAAAGACAAGTGCAACAACTTTTATTCTGTTCAATATTTTCAAGTTTGTATTTTTAAGATTTGTAGTGCAGAGTTATAGTAATTATTCCAAAAAAAATAAAAAATATACAACAAAACAAAATATATTGTATTGGTCAGGTTTTTGTGATATACCCTATATATACTTGTACTTATATATTTTTATACTTATTTTATATTTAAATAATAAATCTTGGTTACCACTGATGTTACAGTTTTCTAAAACATGTTCGTAGTATTTTCTTTTATAATCTATAAAATATAATATTTATTTTAGATTAGAGTTAAAACAATCTCATGATACTAATGTAATTTAATTTTAAATAGAAAATACAGCTAACTGTAATATATTTGAGAAATAGTCTCATTTGGGTCTAAAATATAAATGTATTAAGTTTTAGTTATTATTTCATAAAGGGCAAAATAAAAACTACTCAAATATATAAATAAACACCCAGTTTCTACAAAATAATTTGTTTTTATTTAGCAAATACGTGAATAGTTGTTTACACTGAAGATGAGAACATTGTTTTCGAAATACATATTTGTTCAATAAAAACAAATTTTTTTGTAGAAACTGGGTATTTATTTATATATATAAATAATTCTACAAGTACTTATGGTACTGATAGGAGAAAGTCCCGAGGAAGTGAATGGTAGACTTGAAGAGTGGAGGGAAGCTCTGGAAAGTAAAGGACTAAAGATTAGTAGGAATAAAACAGAATATATAGAGTATGATTTTGGTGAAAGGGAACACAGAGGAAATAGGGAAAGGCTAGAAATAAAGTTAAGTGGGGATGTGGTGGGAGAAGTGGAGAGGTTCAAGTAT
>JAIPRL010011674.1:0-13182 GCA_025469235.1 Pemphigus obesinymphae
TACCGCGCTGTAGGGGAACAGGGCGCTAATGTCGATCGGCCAACTCTCCGAACGACAACCGGTCACACCCGTGATAGCGACTGATAACTTATTCATATTATGGCCCAACTTGACCGCTCGTTACCAACGATTTCCCGACCGCGGCACCGAACCAGGTGCACGAAGTTTTGCCGCATGACTCGTGGTAGGGGGTCAATACGAACGGCCCAGCTGACGCGAACAACGTATATTACACCGTCTAGTTTCACACACACACACACACACACACACACACACATATACATAACATATAATTTAAATATCAAAAATACAAAAAAACGATATAATATGTACATACATACACGCATAAATACGAATCATATCACCCTAAGTCCATAGACCCCTTACCTTTTTCGCTTACTACATGGGTAATTCCCTAACTCAAGCTCATCACGCCATTATTTTCTTATCGCATCAATGTTACTCATTGAATATACTTAATACAGATTTTGAAAATTTTTATAAAATTAAAGTAAATACAAGTAACCTTTAAGGTCAACTGTTTTTATTTTTTTTTATTTCAGTACATAAAAACCATTGAATGATTTATTATTAAAATTTATTTGATGCTTATTAAAATTGCTCATTGTGCTTTGATCTATGCATATTGTATAAATGGACTCTTTTATGCACTATGAGCTCTTATGTTTGTAAAATAATCTATTTAAATGTTCTTTGAAAGTTATACATTTTCTGTTATAAATAAATATCACGCAACTACATGCGATAAACAATGTAAATATTATACGAATATTATACAAATATTATACCTTGAAAAATGTTAATTTTTATGATGAGCATTATATTTTGATAATTATTTTTATAATTTATATTTATAATTGCAGTCTTGTATTTCAATGTACCTATACTTTTACTTATATAAAATAGTGTATGTATATTCTGTATAACTAAAATAACAGTATTAATTACATTTTAATTGTTTATTTTTTTTATTTTTGGTACCAATTTTCTAAATTTTTATTTAAATTATTCTCAATTTTAATTGGGTACATCTATTCCATTAAATTAAAGTTTAAAATGGTCGTTTACCATCTCGCACTGTCATTATATTATCAATAATGTAATTACCAACATTAGGAACACCTAGAAAATGTAGGAATTATAAGTAAATATAACTTATTTTGAATAATTTCGATTTACTATTTTTTAACGTCTTTGGACTCACTATATAATACCACATAGGTAGTGCTCTGCACCGTCCGGTTTGAATTATTTCGGACCAGTCCGGTTTGATTAGTCCAAAAGAATAAAAATTAGTCAAAGGATCAGTTTAGTCTAATTCAATCGCTTTTGAAAAAAATCGGCCCGGTCCAGTCCAGTTCGGTCTGGTCTGGTCCGGTTTGGAATTTTTTGATTTAATAATATTTATTCTGGGATGTTATTTTGTACATATTGATTTATAATTTTCGTGGAAGCCGTTATCTCATTTTATAAATATTTCAGATTTGTTCCTAATTATTCCCCGCGATTTCTTCTTTTGAAAATATTATATTACAATAAAAGTATTATAATGTGCAAACTATAAACTACAAAATATAATAATAAAACATATTATTATATCGTTGGTATTAATAATATTATTGTTCGAATCTTCGTGGTGTTGGTTGTCAACAACGCGTTGGTATCTTTATTTCTTTTTTTTTAGAAATAATATTATACCATGGCCACCTGCGGTTGTTCTTATTCTTAAATAGTAATCTATTATTATATTATATTATTATTATTATTAAGAGTACAAAATAAACAATATAATTATTAATTAGTAATCGCTAATATAAATATAAACATAATAGGTAATATCTCTCTCATATTTTTAAAACACTATATTAATACGTTATATTATCATTGTTTATATTATATACTAGTAATATACATGTATAATCTATGGATATATGTACCAATTGTACCATACTTTTTACACTGAATACAAATACATTTTTAAAGCACAGTTTTTTAATAGGAAATGTGTAATCGCACGTGTATTTTTGTTATGTAAAACATGACTTAGCTTTATTGTAGGTAATTACACGGCATGGTAAGTACTAGAGCTCTGTAGTCCCTCTTATAGTCATTAAAACGTCTGAAAATTCAGTTATATTCTTACGTAAAGTCACGTGTACTAAATAGCGATTCTGTACTCAATTTATTATTTAAGTCGACTAATAAGAATGACTTTAAGACGAGATTTATAGTCACCCATTTATAGCCACCTTTCGATGCGTCTATATTCATATAAAGTCGACTTTAAACTCTTATAATAGCATATATATCTATTAATTCGACATTAAACATTTAACGGTTAATCAGTTTTATCTATATATATATATATATATTTTGTTTTTATATTTTTGTATTTTTATTATGTTTTATATATATATATATATATATATATATATATATATATATTATATTTTATATTATGCAATAAGCATCTTTATTCTTTAAAACTATTTTATAATTAAGTCCTTAACATATAAATTATATTGAAAATATGGGTAATAATTGTATTCTTCTACGTGTGATTGATGAGAGAGAAAGAATAAATGAATTTCGGCTATATCGTGAATTGTTACGTGACTATCAAAATCCGTTTGACCTTTCTGAATTTAATTTAAAAAATTGTATCGTTTACCCAAAGATACTACACGAATGATTATTGAAACATTAAGGCCAGAAATGACTAGACAACGTTCAAATACTATTTCCGTAGAAATACAAGTCAGTAAATTATTTGTTAAATTATAATCGTCGGTTTAATTGTATTTACTTGTTAATTTACTAATAGAAACCTTTTCGACTAAATATTTTTATAACAATTCGATTTTTGACTTATGGGTCATATCAACGTGGAATTGGTCATGATTGTTTAACACCAGTAAGTCAGCCTAGTGCGAGTCGATGTATTAGAAGAGTAACACGAGCTCTCAATCATAATTTTCTCGACCGATGGATTAAATTTCCCAAAAGTATTGATGAAAGACAACGAGACAACGAGTATCAGGGCAGTAAGTCTATAAAAGTCAATAGATGCTATAATTAGGTACGCATTGAAAGGATATACAATCATTAAACAGCGTTTTAATTGAAAGAGTATTTGGGGTTTTAAAAGCACGGTAAATAATTTATTATTTATATAATATAATTTTAAAAAAATTCATGTTTAGCTTTAATTTATAATATTAATAAATTAAATTGTACTTCATAAAATATACTTAAAGATGGAGATGCATAAGGGAATATCATGTTTTGCATTATGAACCGATGCAAGCAGCAAGGATTATACTTTCTTGTGCTGTTTTGCATAATATTGCAATGGTCAATAATCAACCCATTGAATTTAATATTTATTTATTAATTAAAATAACATTCATAATACAATTTATTTTAGGAATGCTGAAGAATATAATGACATAAGTTATGATGAAGATAATATAATTCTTGCAAATGAAATCGAGAATCAACCTCAATTTATTCATATAGATGGACAAAGAACTAAAGATAGAATAATTAAACATATTTTTCATAAATCCTTTCTTATTTAAAAGTATCATACATATAATATAAAAATTAAAATTAAAACATTTATTACCAACAATAAAATATACTACATTACAATAAATTAAAATTATTTAGAATTCTTTAAAAAATTGTAACATATTACTATCATTTAGTTGTTTGAAACAATCGCTGATTTGCTAAATATGTTGTGCCGTATTTTCAAGAGTATGTAAGATTTTTGTACTTACTTCATTATGAGTAGACAAAACATCAATGACTTCCTTAAATATGTTATATAAAATAAAATTTTTTTAAATAACACCACATAGTTATATATATATATATATATATATATATATTATATATAAAAATATTACATAATTTTGATATGATTAATACTTATAGAAATTTTTGTATTTGATTCTTTTGCAATAGAGGCATTATCCTCCAACTTGGATTGTATCACGTTCTTTTCTTTTTTACGATTTATATTATCTAAAATATCTAAAGAGATATTTTACAGTAATAAATGGAAAATAACTCTAAAACGATTAAAATAAGATTTAAATTGTATGTAGAAACTTTTATGATTATTTATAAGTAAATACCGAAGCTATAGGAGTAACACTTTCATCTGTAGCAGTATTAATATTTTCAACTAATATGTTTTTGTTAGTTTGTTGCTCTGAATCTTCGAATGAATTTTTTTTTAAAAAAATTCCAAATTTTCTATGTTAATACTTTTAGATTCACTATTTTCTATATGACCCTAAAAAAAAAAAAAAAAACAATTATTTTTAATTTGCTTATAAGGCTTATAAGTAGTAACTGATAATTTGAATAATATTAAAATGATTAATAAACAAAAAAATATTCATACCCTTACTGTACTAACATGACATAAAAAATTTTAATGGTATTCAATTATTAATCTTTGTTTTCATTTGTAGGTACAATATATATTTCGGCACAACTGCGTACAAAGGTACCTAAATCTAAGGTATCTTTTAATCTACCAATAATTAATTATAATTTAGTATGCATTCTATTGATATAATTAAATTATATAAACATAATATAATATATATATATATTTATATATTTATTTTTTATTTAATATATATATATATATATATATATATATAAAATAACTTGTCCTGATTGATGTATCATCACCTAGCCAGAACCGCTGAAGCTATGAGGATGAAATTTGGTATGTAATTCCGCATTATGATGTACACAAAAAAAAAAGTATAGTTGAAATAACTATTGAAATGGTTGTCCTACACCAAAATTATACGGTGGTATAGCGACAGCCATATAACGTGGGTAAAATAACCATATAGGTATGGTTAAATTATTATGGTTATTTTAACCATATATTTGGTTATTTTATCGATAGTAAAAAGTTATTTTAACTATATAAAAGTTATTAAGTAAAAAATATTTGAAAAAAAAAATGCAAAAAAAATAACTTTCTCGGTGGAGGGAATCGAACACGCTATTCCTTACTACTACCTAAACAGTCTATATAATGTATAACCCATCTAACCTAAACTAACCTATCCACTAGACTACAACATCAAATGGATTTTTTGTATGAAATATAGATATTTAAGTGAATTGATGGAAATTATGAATTATTATAATAATTTTAATTATGTTTATATAAAGTTTAATTATAAAATATTTCAAAATTGAAATGTCAAGAAAAAAAAATACACATGTATTTTTCTTTTGTTATTAAATTATTTTTGTACCTATCAATAATCTATTTCCAAAAAATGAGTAATATATGTAATTATTTTAATCAATATAGATAGGTATAATAATATTATTTCTTCATATTAAAAGTAAAACATTATCTGTTTTTCGTAAAATGTTTACTTTCCATTATTATAAATTATAATATATTTTGTGAACATACTTGTATACCTATACCTACCTACTTATTACTTTATTCATGATAATTATTAATTGATAAATAATATTATCTAGTTCATAAATCACTATATTACGATTTGATTTCTACACCGTTTGATCACAGATATAAATATTAAACACGAGATTTTATTATGTCAGTTGAAGAGACATTTTGAGCGTTCACATTATTAGAATAATTATCTTTATTTCTAAGCTTAGAATTATCTTGGAGGGTTAAAAAGTTGCATTCAGCCTTTGAACATCGACAAAATCTACATGGGTAATTAACGTTAAAAGATTCTGAAAACCCTAAAATACTGTGTAGACCTAAATTATCACCTAAAATTAAAGCCAATGATAAATATATTTGAATATTCTGATTATTAACACATATCCCAAAAATAATATACCTATATATACCTAATGATAAATTAGTTTTTTTTTTATTCATCATATATTATTTATAATTAATAATCTTATTACATAATTAAATCAATAAATAATAATAATATAATTTAAATTAACAAATAATTTTATTTAACATATTTATTGTAAATATTTATGTAATAGTTAAATGTAACTATAATAAAATAACTATAATGATTACGTTATTCTAACCACATAAATATAGTCATTATAACTATATTATGGTAAGTCTAACCATATTATTTCCAACCATTTACTATACCAAAATTATTTTTTTCCGTGTAGAGGACCACTAAGAAAGGTTGATTTTAAGGGGTTGAAATGGACAAAAAATTGGCATTTTACGTGT
This sequence comes from Pemphigus obesinymphae, assembly GCA_025469235.1. Taxonomy (NCBI): domain Eukaryota; kingdom Metazoa; phylum Arthropoda; class Insecta; order Hemiptera; family Aphididae; genus Pemphigus; species Pemphigus obesinymphae. The sequence goes on from JAIPRL010011674.1 coordinate 6,257, forward strand.
AAATTGTTATTGTAATTTGTTTATTTGAGTTTCCCGGTTAACGATTTCAATTGTATTTAATTTACATAATTTATTATTTATTATTATTAGTTAACTGTTTATTTATTTTGATTGTGGGTCGTTGAATTGGATGCAATAATCTCTAGTTGCCGTCTTGCAATTAGATTTAGTGTAGAGTTATAAATATTTTAAAATTATGTCGATTGAAGAGATTATTGTAAAAAAATTGAATATTGATATTTTTTTTCACCGAGCCCAAACAAAAAAAATTCTTTTTTTAAATCCAAAAATAGGTTTTCTATATTCTATTTCTGACGTTATCTTTTGAGAAAATTTTAGGAAATTAATTTTTATTGCATTCACTCATATAATTTCTACACTAAAATATCACTGATAACCCGCTATGTAACATCCATTTTGTAACACCCAAAAGGTATATTTCACACTCACAATTTTTTTCACGGCAACACCTTGCGGGTACAAGTGATACAGCTGTAATATATAAAATAATAAACTAAGGTATCAAAGCACAGCCTAAACCACTGGGTCTTGGGATTTCATATTTTGCACAGAAGTTTCTTATACAACATAAGCGAGCACTAAGAAAGGACTTTTCAAAAAAAGGGGTTTAATAAAATATGTTAGATAACGCTTCTTACTGTAATTTAAATACTTTAAATGTTATTTTGGTTGATTAACATTTAAAAAGACATTTCTTCCATAGCCAGCTACACCCAAAAGGAGTTGAACATTTATAATTTTTTTTCCCGGGCAACGCCGGGTAATTCAGGTAATATATAGTACAGTGTACAGTTTCGACCACGGTGGAGACACGGTGTGTTTGTTCCTTCCGTATCACTATAATTACAGTTATTAATTCAATATAAGTATAGTTTTCTCAATTTAATATTATCAGTTACTCAATTTTGTTAATAAGTGTGGAAGTTTTATCGTCATCAATTATTCATACACGTTAGCGTCGTTATCGCCACTACGACTAAGGTTTATTATTTTGATTTAATTCATAAATATATTAATATATAATATTTATACCGAACCTGGTATTATTATTTTCAATTCATTTTGTATAATATACCTGCGTTATCGACTTTGATTATCCACATCGGCTGTATTTCATCGACCATAATACCAACCTGGATAACAATACTTTGTTCTAATACTTTACAGTTTATTTTTTCGTACATATATACATATATACTATTATAGGTACTATAGTACCTATAATTATTTTAATTATATTAAGTATATTTAATCCGAATCAAACTCATTGTTAAGAGGCTCAATTTGATCCCTAAGAATACCAATAACTTTTTCACTTAAGGCACTAATTGCTGAACTTTTTTTTCCATCACCCGTCTTATATAATTCAACCTACAAAGAAACAATTATTTTAGGTATTAAATAAAATATAAGCTAATATAGTAATGTCTTTCTATATACTTTGTCATTGCCTTTTTCTTTTTTAGCGTTTCTTTATAAAAAATCATACAACACTTTAAGTTGATCCACAGTCCTGTAGGTACCCAGTTAATTGTGAACAATTATATTCATTTTGAATCGATTCCAATACTTTATTTTTTTCTCTGACACTTTTTACATCTGTCTATATATTATTTTTAAGAAATCGAAGTCATGATTTAAAATATATGTTATTTTCATTAACATAATTTGTTTTACTTACCTTCACACACTCGATGATACCATACGTTCCCACAATATCTATTAAAAATAATTTTTCATTTTCATTAAAATTTTTACCTCTTTTCCGTTTTAATTCAGCTATTTTAAAAATAATATTATTATTATCATAAATATTAAAATAGAAAAAGAAAACGTACATAAATTAAAATCAAAAAGGGCATGTAAACGAGTGTAACGAGTAGTAAATAGACATGCGTGGCATTTGAAAACTGAATTTGTGGGTTATCTCCATTTTATCAATATTACAATATACCTTTATGGTTATATGGTTAAAACCACGAAATATTCATTGATATTTTGTGCAACGTATTTTTATATTTATTTATCAATAAAATATTTTATGAAATCCATACAACTTATGGAATTAATAAGTTATGGATATTACAAAATATTTATCAAACAATTTTTGTGCAACCGGGCATTTGAGTTATTTCTTTTTTAATACAGTAATTTCTACATATAATATATATACGTAGGCATAATATAAAACGCAATATAAAACATTAAAAAAATGCTTAATATTGTTCAATTCTTTGAAAAAAATCAGTATATTGGCTTAAGAAAACAAATGTAAAACAAAAATCATCGTTATACCTACATTTATATTGGTCCTAATTAAATATCGATCATCACGCCACTGCAACTGCAGTATTACAATATATTTTTAAAAAACCTAGCTTGCTGTTTTCTAATGATTCTACACGAATTATATAAAATAAAGGAATCGTAATAAAACGAAAAGAAAAATGCATTTTAGTACTTTTTTTTTATAATTTCTCTGAAGTATAATTACAAAAATATAGATAATTTGATTTTTAAATTTTATTGTATACCATTAGAGATCATTATTTTATTTTAAATTTTTTCTTTTTAACAATTCTTTGTATAATCATTTTTTATATAATATTTGACTAGTATGAATATTCATAAGGTATAGATATAAATCACAACAAAGTTAATTTGTTAAGTTTAAAATTATTTTATCAACTCCTATATTTCTAACTTCTGGAGCTTCAGAAGGTTCACATTTATCTACTCCTCTTTATTCTTTAACTTATTCAACAATGAATCTGTTTTTTCTAATAGGTACAAATTCAAACATTCTTCTATTTGCTGATGACGCAAATATTTTTAAATCTATTTCATCTAAATCTAGAACCCCCATATTAGGTACAAAAACATTTTAGGAATCTTAAAAATGGATTCACAAAAAACACGTAGAATAAATGATTACTTTAAAAATAATAATAAATCCTCTTAAAATTACTAAATAATCAGATTAATAAATTTTTTTCTACTAAGCCTGATAAATTTTAATTTTAATGTTAATAACTATCTACCTATATAGCATTCGCAATAATCATTTATATTGCATTTATATTACTCATGTCTCCCAAAAATACATGTTGAATCACCCAATTAATATTTTAATATCCCAAAGCAATAATCAATATCATCTTAATCATCCAAATATCACCAAATCATCTTATTAATAATCTATTTATATAGGACCATACAACACAAAAAAAATTACATAGGCTCAATTGATGGATATTTAATTAATATAATTATTAGTAGTAATAAAATTTGACGTAGGAAAAATGGCATTCCCATCGCCGAATGCAGTGATGCATTGCAATAACCCTACTCTAATCTAAATTGATCTAGGTAGTCTGGTTCTCCAGGTTAGGTAATGCCTGTTGTGTATTTTCATTTTTAATTTTTAAACTATTCTTCTGTTGTTTTTTAGATTTTTCCCGATTTCTTTTGTATATACTTATTTCTTCAGTCCCAAAAAGAACTGACAATGCAATAACTATTTAGTTCTGATGTATATTTTCAAGTTTTCAACTCTGCTCTACAATTCTTATATTTCATATTTTTATATTTTTTTTTCAAATTTAAATTTATATATATTTATATATATATTTTAATAAAATTTATTTTTATAATCCAAGATAGCCATTTTTTGTATTTATTAAAAAAAAATATTTAGTGCTTAAAACTAGAAATTATGTAACAGCATTCATTTTTAAAAATTTAAAGTTCTTCAAATTCAAATGTATTTCTTGCTAATCAACATTACAGCCATATAAAAAATTATAAATACATACAAATTATTAATATAATTTAATTGTTAAAATTATTATGACACTTAGAATAATATTTTTTCTTAAAAAACATCAATTTATGATATTTAGTACCTATAACGGCAATCATTAATGAAAATAATTTGAATTTTAGTAAACTTAAAAACTGTAAAAATGAATAACTTTATATTAATAAACATTTTTACACTAACATTTTTTTTTAAATTGATTTATAAAATAGCTATCTTGGATTATAAAAAAAAAAATTTTAATAAAATTTTTCATTTTTCATTTTTAGTTGTAAAAATAAAATAAAAAATATAAAATATAAAAATTATAGCGCAGAGTTTTAACAAATTATTAAAAAAAAAAAAAAATTTAAAAATATACAACAGAACAAAATCTATTGCATTTGTCAGATTTTTGTGATAATATATAATAATTATTTTCAATAAAAAGATTTAGAAAAATTTTAAATATAGTATAATTCTTGGAACAAAAGACAGTATAATTAAAAACATTTGAATAAATGTATGACAAGTATCGTCTTCTACGTTGGTATTGAAAGAAATTAAACACATGGTGTTAAATATTGCTGTGCGACGATAAAAATCGAAAAACTTCTAGCTTGCTGTTTTTAACGACTAAACGTAAATTATATAAAGTATGATAAACCGTAATAACACAAAATGAAAAATGAAAATTTTTTTTTAATTGATTGCTGTAAGGTATTACCTCTGTATATCCCTCACCTACTGTATATTAGTATATTACACAGAGATTCACTCGAAATTTATTATAGAATTCAACGATTTATCATTGCTTTTAAATTTAATATATATCTAATACTAGAATCCTATCCTATGAGTGAAGCACTTCTGTAATTGCCACATTTTCTGTATATTAATTTCCAATTTACATTTAGAAAATATTATATCAATATTATAAAAATATGTTTTGGTGGAATTTAATTAGTGCGTTAGCAAAGACGTTCAAAGAATAGATAACTGTCAAATTGTTGAGGTGATGCAATCATTTGTGCAAACATTTTATTGGGAATAAAAATAAATATTATGTGGTTTTTAGATTCTGAGTGAAGTAAATAATTTATTGATTTTACATTATCATGTTTATTTTTCAGTTTTTTATATGTATACGTAAATATAATACGTATTATTTAATAATTCGAATAACATTTTTATATACCTAAATAATATTTTTGACGTATATTTCTTGCATAAGAAAAAGATACAGTTTTAATACTTCAGTTAATGGATTTTAGTTGAATGTTATACGAGCTTCAGTGGCCTAACTATTCTATTCGGAATAGTGAGAAAGTTACCGGAGCCCCAGAGCTCAAGGCGTCTCGGGAGTCCTTGTCCAATTCTACAATGACAAATGACAATGACTTAAGATTATTAAATAATTTTGATGCAACACAATTTTCTTTTCTATACTAACACTATGTCACAAGTAATTTATTCAAACTACTGTAAACATAGTTTATATATTATTTTTTGTAGGAAAATAGAACATAAGGGTCTAATGAATCAGACCAGATCGTTGTATATTTTCAAGTTTTTTTTTTTTAATAATTTGTTAAAACTTTGCTCTACAATTTTTATATTTTATATTTTTTCATTTTATTTTTACAACTAAAAATGAAAAATGAAAATTTTTTTTTTATAATCCAAGATAGCAATTTTATAAATCAATTTAACAAAAATGTTAGTGTAAAAATGTTTATTATTATAAAGTCATTCATTTTTTACAGTTTTTAAGTATACTAAAATTCAAATTATTTTCATTAATGATTGCTGTTATAGGTACTAAATATCATAAATTAATGTATTTTAAGAAAAAATATTATTCTTAGTATCATAATATTTTTATCAATTAATTTATATTAACAATTTGTATGTATTTATAAGTTTTTATATGGCTGTAATGTTGATTAGCAAGAAATACATTTGAATTTGAAAAATTTTAATAATTTTTTAAAAATGAATAATTTGTAGTTTTAAGCGATAAATATTTTTTTTTTTAATAAATACAAAAAATGGCTATCTTGGATTATAAAAATAAATTTTATTAAAATGTATATATATTTTTTTTAAGTTTGAAAAAAAATGATAAAAAATATGAAATATAAGAATTGTAGAGCAGAATTGAAAATTTGAAAATATACATCATTTTATATTAATATTATGTACATTAGTTTCCACCACCTAATCCTCGGTTCCTTAACTATATTTTTCTTTTTGTACACCCTCTTTTTCCTACACCAAATATCCATAACCATTAACCTATGTTGTGCTGTCACACTGGGATCACCTTACAGTCCTTACACTGTTTCAAACCCCCTCTCTTCCACATAAAATAATCAATTTGTGATTTGTTCCCTCCACTTTTATAAGTTATATAATGCTCCTAAAATAAGTTTTCACAATTTCTAATTCATACACTGATGCAAAGTCAAGTATTTTTTCTCCAGCCTCATTTCTTTCTCCATACCCATACCCTCCATGCACTCTATCATAATCTATTCTATAACACCCTAAATGTCCATTCATATCCCCAACAATTACAATATTCTCATTTCCTTGTACTCCTTGCATTACTCATCCATCTCTTGCCAGAACCCCTCTTTCTGACTTCCTCACATCCCACTTGTGGAGCATACGCACTTATTATATTTAATACCTTATCCTCTAATATTACTCTCACTAAAATAACCCTATCACTCTTTCTAATCACTTTTACCACTTTTCATTTCATTTATTCATCTAATATTACTCCTACGCCATTCCTTGTACTAGTCCTTCCTAAATATATGATTTTATACCCCTCACCAATTTCTCTTGCTTTCTCTCCTTTCCACTTTGTTTCTTGCACACAACAAATACTCACATTCCTCCTCTTCAAAACTTCCGCTAACTCCCTACTCCTACCTGTCAATGTCCCTACATTCCACATACCTACTCTCTCTTTGAACCTATCCTGCGTACTCAAGTGCGAATCTAACCCAAAACACTTTGGTGCTTTCCCTACACCATCGACATCACGGCCGTTGGGTAGACCCGCACATATAACTGATGGAACGGCTACCGCAGC